>OX103973.1:27400562-27521847 GCA_944470395.2 Schistosoma turkestanicum
TATTAGTTTCGTTGACCACATCACAAAAATTAGACAGAACTGCAAAGGAAGACTGATGACAGAGTAGGTTGGAAAATGCTGGTCAGTGGCCTACGCTCCAATGGGAGCAACTGGCGTAAGTAAGTTAGTGAGTACTCGGCAAACTTAATTTCAGTGATATTTTAAAATTTTTGAAATAAGTTGATCATTTAACAATATTTCTTGAGTTAGTTTTATTGAACAAGAAAATCTGATTTAAAAAAAATACTGGCGACGTGGTATACTAACAATTCAAACTCTAATCAATAGAGTTAAGTAAAAATAATGAGTCAGGATACAAACAGTAGCTAGGGAATTTTTGAAAAATATATAGTATTTAAACCTTGTAGAAATTCTTTTTTTGACCTATCATTTATATCGTTGATCATTGGTTTGTCATTGATTCTAAATTCATGATAATTTTGTTGAATCAACAATGAGTTAGTTCTGTTCATTTAATTTTAGAACTGTATTGAATTGCTAAATATTTCCAACTTTAATTTTGATTACACTTTGGATATGCTACAAACTAATTAGTTATTTTAAATAAAGTATAAATTGATCGCCACTACAATATTTGAGCGTGTTGACCGCTTCACTTATCTCAGGAGTCTCATCAGTGCTGACTGACGAAATCCCAGCACGAATACAGAAGGCTCGATTGGCTTTTGCCAACTTGCGTCACCTGTGGCGCAGGCGAGATATTCGTTTGCTAACCAAAGGATGAGTGTACTGCTCAACAGTTCGCCCTGTCCTGCTTTATGTCTGCGAAACTTGGCCGGTAAGAGTTGAGGACATTTGTAGCTTATTAGTATTCGATTATAGATGTCTTCGAACCATTGCTCGTGTATCCTGGAACAGCCGAGTAAGCGATGCTGTTGTTAAGAAATGAGAGTTAGGTAAGGATGGCAGGTCAATAGATGAAGTAATGAAACTTTATCATTTGATGTGTCTGGAACATGTGTTACGAATGCCCAACCGCTGACTGCTTTGTGCTATAGGAGTAGGTTGGAAGAAAGGTAGAGGCGACCAGATCAAAACACGGTAGAAATCCATGAAGTCATTGACAACTGGATTGAGTCATGTTGGTAAGTGTAGACTACCTGGTTGTGGTCCGCAAGACGACAGTCGCCAATGGTTAGAGACCTAGAACTACATGGCTCAAAACCGTCTGCAATGGCGCAGATGCATTTACTCTTTGTGTTCTCTGAAATTCTAATCTTCAGAATTCCTTATGATCTCTATGTTTCTCTTTCTAAAGTTATCTCATTGAACTATCCTTCTTGAATAATATCTTCGATCCCTAAAATTCTCCATTACCGCTAATTCTTCTACTATCTCCACCACCATGGGATTTGAACTGAGAGTTGCGTCTCTGTGCTAATGAGGTATGTACGTACATACGAAAATATACGTTGTAACTGACTGACTGACTAACTGACTGACTACAATATTCACTTTTAAACAAAGCGTTCTAGTACTAAGAAATTACTGATGATCAGCTAATGCATCCAACTAGTTCTATACTGTTTGTGTATTTTGTTTACATCATACACATCATACATTATGTAATAAATATCCATGTGCAAAAAATGTTCAATTAAAACAATTTATCAATTTCATATTTTTTAAATAATTTACTGATAATAATATCAGTACTGTATCCATTTTACAACAACTTGCCTCATATAAATTGATGCTTATTTTGTATCGATCATTATTATATAAATAATATTCAGCGATATATAAAGTAGCATTATTATCAATTTGAGCATATTAAAACGAAGTATAAGGTGTCTTAATAATGACCGTAAATTAAAGATATATTCATTTCTATTAGTAGTAAAATAATTTTAGAGTATTCAGTTGTAAACTAAGTAGACAAGAGTTTGTTTTTTGGCGATTTTATTTAAAAATATATGCCAGGATTTCACTTAGTATTGTTCTATAAGTATTTGAAAGTGCTGAAGCATTCTGAAACAGACCTTGGAAAAGTTTGTAGAGGCCCAGAAACATCCAGGAAACATTTCATCCAATCATCTTCGGGTAGAACCTACGCAGAAACAACACAATATACAATTATTCAAGTTGTCACAATTGAAAAAACTACAAAGTGGACGAATTATCGTAATAAAGATCAGGAGAGTTGAAATAATTGAATGAACGATGATGGTAAATCTCAACGAGAAAGTCTAGTTCATACCACGTTCGACTGAAATCGGAAAATGATAGCGTTGAGCAATGTTTTTTAAAAGAACTTATGGGAATATAAAGGAAAAATAGATTTATACCACTGCTATCAATTTCCAGCTAGGCTACTTAACATCTTCAACAGTTTCTTGTGAATTTGTACGGCTTCCAAGTTGAAATATGAAATGATTTCGTAGGGTTCAGTCTGTGAATGACTCTTCATCAACTGATACCATATCCTTAAGATCAAAAGTACTTTTTTATACACTCATAACATCCGAAAATAAGACAAATAACCCATAAGTCATTAATTTTCAAAATCGACTTCTAACATATATTTATCACCATTATTAAGGAGAGGATAACGGCGCATAAACCAGTTACATTTCTTTGTTTCATAATGTATCCTAATAAGAAGTTACTTCTATGGTATAAACATTTTGTTTGGCCTTCACCTATCACAAAACAATAAAAATATCAATATAACAAATTGAGGTCATTTAGCTAGTTAACATGGTATGCTTATTTCTCATGTGAATCCAAGAAAAAAAATACTGTATCAAAATTGTAAATAAATATGGTTGCCCTTAATATACACAACTGTTTATCGCTGCTTTTTTTGGTAAATGTTGATTTCCAGTAGACTGATTTGAACAATTTAATTTTTGAAAAACTATATTAAGGTCTACACTAACCTTGACAGGTAATAAAACTAATAACAACTGCCCTTTATAGATAATTCATCTATTAATGAATAGTGGTGACAAAAGATAAATCATTTAAGTAGATATTATAACATATGCATTTCTTTACTGTCGATGCTTATTTGAAAATTCAAATGATGTAGACATGGAAAACTGAAGTCACAACAAGATATATTAATTACAACTTGAATAAAGTTCAAACATTTCGAAAAAATCAATCATTTGTAAAAATCAATAAAGAAATAATGATTTTCCAATTAGAGTTATGAAGACTATTGTTAGACCAACATTAGAAATTTAGAAGCATTGGACAGCTGTTCCGTCCTGGTATGGATGTTCACTGCTGATGAGTCCCATACCAGGACGGAACAGCTGTCCAGTGCTTCCAGGTTCCTAATTGCGGTCTACCAATGATTGGATTGATGATTTCAGTGTGTAAAAACAAATAATGTTTATAATCAAATTGTAAGCCTACTTAAAAAAGGGAAAGAGTTCATTGTTTAGTTAAAATTAGCAGTTTATTAGAACAACACATGTAAGCGAACAATATTATTGTCAATTAGGTTGTCATCAAGTTTTATTCCAATACACGTCAATACTCACATGAAAATGTCAAACCGATTAAGGCAGTCTGAGTTAATGATCACATGACACAGATACACAAAGTGGATAAAAGTACAAGTTGTTGACAGGAAGACAAGTGTACTGATAGGGGTACGAATAAATTACGATAACAAAAGTGTTTGTGAGTAGTTCAACATTGAAAGTAGTAGATCAAACGTGAATAAATTAGACTTAAAATAATCATCATAAAACATTATAACAGTTACGTAATAAGAAGTGTTGAAATCATGAGATAGCAAGGATTATAAGCGGAAAGAGGCGAAAAATTACAAACAAATACAAGATAAAAAAACAAAATCTTTTAAAATCGTTTACCACGTTATATCCGATCAAGAAACGGACAGGAGTGTCACGAATTTCTTCTGAGCACATAGACTGAGGTTGAGGGCCCAGATTCCTAAGGCTTATGCTCTATGTAAGAAACGAGATCGAGTTCCGTAAAGAAATGATGACGTAGTTAGACAATAGATCACTCAAAATAATTCAAACTTATATAAATTATGACCTCTACCAAGATAGAACTGTGTGTTGTTTTTATCTTGTCCTTTCTAAACCATGCTTGTAGTTGTTCACTTACTGGTTGATTAAACTGTCTGGCAGTACTCCCGATATAGCTCGCTATCTCCACAGGAGTAGCTGAATTCCTAATACATACTGAGGAGGCCAATTCAGGTAACTTATCTTTCGTTTCCAAAATGTTACAGAAGATAGTATTATTACATGAAATTCAAAAATTCCAAAAATATTTCTGTAACAGATCAAAGTCAAATAGAGAATCACTGAACTAGTTATGAATGAATATTTCTGTTTCGTATTTTTCTCTACTTACACTTAAATGTTTAAAGTCTATTTTTTTTACACATTTGAAATCATCAATCAGTCATTGTTAGACCACCACTAGAAACCTGGAAGAACTGGACGGCCGTCGATTCCTGGTATGGGACCCATCAGCAGCTCGATCCACGACTCCTGCTCCTCACGGGATTCGAACCCGTGACCTTCAGCATTGTAAGCGAACGCCTTGCCATCGGACCACTGGGCCGGCATCCAACGGTGTTAATGTCTAACTCTGATTGATCTAGGGATTTTGCGCGACCTCACCCATTTGTCTTCGGTAGTTACTGCCTACACCCGACAGGGCTGAACTCCATTGGTCACGTCTTCTCAACTAGAACTCCGAGAATTTCCTCACGAAGCTAGTCACTAGTGAGTACTGTTACGATATTTTGGGGCAGAGTTTTGGAGGTTTGCGTTTTTTCACACATTTGAAATCATCAATCAGTCATTGTTAGACCACCATTAGAAACCTGGAAGCACTGGATGGCCGTTTCGTTGTGGATGCGCACTGCTGATGAATCCCATACTAGGACTTGACGGCCGTCCAGTGCTTCCAGATTTCTAATTGTGATCTAACAATGATTGATTGATGATTTCAAATGTGTGAAAAAACGCAAACCTCCAAAACTCTGCCCTAAAAAATGAAGACTATTTGTTTTCAATTGCAATAATCTATAAGTATATTATTTTATTCGATATTGAATATCATTCATTTTTCTGTGGTTCAGTGAATCAGTTAAAACAAAAAAAATAAAGATTTTCATCCTACTATTTCTTTCCCTTACTTTTTACCATTCTTTTATTTTTTATTCATGTCGACAGAAATCATTGACTAATAAACCAATTAGGCTTTCATTTATTTATTTTTTTTTTGAATAGTAGAGAATAGTAGATATTTTACAATGACAGTAGCTGAGAAATAATTTATGACTTTTATTTCACAGACATTATTCATTTCTATGTTGTCTGTTTTTTCTACTACTACTACTACTACTACTCTATAACACCAACCATGACAATAACAGTGACAGCAAATATGACCAACATTAAAAAAAAATACAACTGAAACTATATCTAGTTCATGTAAACATTGCATGTTTAGTCAAAACACAAACTTGTTTGACAATCAATAGGATTAGAATTATGTGAAGAAGTAAAAATAGAGAGATCAATAGAAGAAAATCTAATATTCTCTAGTTAATGATTTTAAAAGGAGAACAGACTTGAAAGTCCATAACAAATAAATTAGTGAGGAATAGACCACTGAATAAAAAAAGCAAAATTATTGAATTTAGAGACTGATATATGCAACAAGTAGAAAATCTTTACAAAAATGAGTTTAAAAATTATCTAGTTATTATTGACTAAATTCAGATTGAATATTCTAGAGCTGTAGTGTTACATTGTAACTTGTGTAGATGATTGAAGCAGTTAATCACTAGGACATATAAATCTCCAGATTTCAACTTGGTATTGTGTTAATTACATAGCTTCAAAGTCCTATGTTTGATCCATTGTAGTGTGTTGAACAGTTTGTAGATATGGTGCACTGAAATTTGCTACTTAAGGAGGTAAGAATATTCTCGACTAAATATTATCTGTTAGACTAACTGAGACCGCAATTACTCAAATCACCCTCAACAACACGGCATTTTCTAGTGAAAGTGATATCCTGAAACCCGTTGCATCTACATTTTTTACCAACGGAAAGTTACGTCTACAAGTATTTACTTTCATTATTGGCTACCCCAGCTTTCACATGGTATGATTATCATGTTAAACGTTGCATCTACCTGTATTATGCGTACAGTTTGATCTTTGATTAGTGAGGTAATAGACTTCCTCTATCTCTTATATGCATTTAATAGTAACCAAGTGAACTAATAAACGTATCTACCGTTTTAGATGTGAGTCGGCTTAACGGTGTGTTAAATCACTCAGTCTGACAATGGTAATCTTTCGAATCAGTTAGCTTGTAATGATGGAGTCGTCGCTGTTCGAGAAAAAAAAGTTGTCTATATTCCACCTCATTCAATTTCAATGTGGAGAGGAGATCTATCAGGATTTCTTCAATTGTGAACTTGATGAAAGAATAGGGGCAGTAAAGTTTGTTTTCCATTGAAGAGTATTTAATTTCAAACGTCTCTGTATATTAAATTGAAAAAAAATTGTTACTAAGTCGTAAGTTTGCTGATCGTCCATATTTGCTTACTTTTGCCATTCAATGTTAGTTTTTGGTCTTGGTCTAGCGAGTCAACGATAGAGTTTCTATACCAGTATATATGGAAGACAACAAGCTTCAAACAATCTATATTGACTTGAATCGATCTTCTGCTAGAGATTCGGGTTTGAATCTATCTCATTCTCGATTTATAATGCCATCATAGGTCAGGTCCTGATTTTGGATTTTTTTGTGTTTTCGCGTATAAGCAGCTTAGTTGACCTTGAGATTACATTTCCCACTAGAATAAGCCTTGACTGTTATTGGTTGATAGATTATTTTAGTACGCTATTTTTGTGACTCTCCCAAGGACGTTACCATCATGTATAAATAATCTCGATTTGTGTGCTTGTCAACCTCATATATTCTGAGTGCTTGTAGAATACTTTTTCTACGCCTTATCAAGACTTCTTGAACTAGTTAGCCAGGTCTGGGACAAACAGATTAGAATAACATATCGTTTCACTACATCATTTATCTTCGCTCTCGTTTATCCAGTAAGGTGAACGCATAATAGTTCAAGCATATAAATTGATACATATAAAGTGACTACCAAATTGTTGTCTGAAAGATCGATATTTCGTATCAATCGTTCTTTATCTTAGATTTGGAGGTTGGGCGAGATTGTAGTAATTGACTAAGTCTGCTGAGCTGAGTTTCTCAAATAATAGACGAACTTTTGTAAACATTGTTTTAGGCATCTAAATAAACTATAAACGGGTCTTCACGCCTTCGGGAACGTATATTATTTCGTCCAAATTGGTGGCAATACTTCTAATCAGAGATTAGTAGCAATTAACAGTGAGACCTAAGAAGAGCGTTTCATTCTGTTTGGTATCTGTCACTTGTGTGTACCTACATTTTAATGTTCACGTTCACTCTAGGACTAGAACCTAGTGCCTTCGTTTTAAATTTCGATTCGTTATCCAATTAGCTACTGAATCTAGATGGCTACAAGCCTGCATAAGTTTGAATTTTCCCGTTTTTGATATGAAGGTTGTGATAATGAGTCTGTTTTAACATGCATACATCCTGATCGAATTGGACATGACATATTGGTGTTTGAAGTCAAAGGCACTGGGTTTAAGTTCAGAAGTAAACATGAACATTAAAATCCAGGTACATACAAGTGATAGATACCAAATAGAATGAAACGTGGGTCCTAGATCCCATCCCTAGTCACTACCAATCTCTGTTTAAAAATGCTTATGACTGATGGAAATATCAAGTCAATACGCTTAGTATGTACATACGCCAAATGAGACCTGTCAATTACAGTTCTTAAGTCTAACTATGAGAAGATTCAATCCCTTACAACTAATTGATTAACATTAATGTCCAATAAATGTGTTGCATTCGGAACAGGAACGGGGGATATCGTTTAGAATAATAACATCATGTTGTTTATAAACAGTTTCATTGACTCAAATTGATGCTACAAAAGTAATAACTGCAATCTATGTTTTGATACTATAACACTAATGATCTTTTTTCTTGAATTCCTATCAAATCCAAAAAATATATCTGGTATTGAAGAATTATTTGGTAGGGACCAGAAAATTGCATTCAGTGATTATTAGTTACAGAATTTGTTAAACTTAAGAAATATGAGATGGACAGTTCACTAGAAGTCAAATGTACAGGAATTACATTCTGTCTGTTGACTCGTATGGATGATCAATCAATAATAATAAAGTGACCTTCGAGAACTTCAGCCACCTACTAAGTTTACGACAGATTTATGAATCAGTGTGAAAAATTAACATCAACAGACAGGTCGAAAAGTTTAAGTTGGAAATTAGATTTACAGTTTTCATCATTAACTGCTGAAAATTTTCTTTTCATTCGTATGTATGGATTCCAAGCAAAAATTCACGAGGCGATATCTTAAGTCTTATTGTTTTGTCATTAAACTATAGTTCTGACTAAACTAAGTGAGTGAATATAACTCAAGTCACTTTTTCCTGACACTTTTTGTTTCCGGATTCAATGTCCAAGTCAGAATCACACAGAGTAAAATGTTCTGAGATTGTTTTTCCACCCATGTATAAATCATGAGATCAATTCATTGAGTACCTAACTTACTCACTCATCTTTCAATGATATTCTGACTCTTAAACTTGTCCTTGTCAAAATCTGTTACATGCTAAATTCATTTGAACCACATTCTTACACACAGAGAAAAAAAAAGAAAATTAATTTGGCGCCACTTTTAAATGTTCAACAATGTTAACACACAAAATTTTCAATTAAAATTTAATCTCTTTTCCTACAGGTGGTAAATAGTTTTCATTTAACATTCCATGTAAGTTTATCGATTTTTATTCATTATTGTTACTGCTATTATTATTATTATTAATATTGTGAATCAGAAATCGATTTAACTATTTAAATTGTATGAATGATAATTAATTAATTGCTTCATTGTTATGCCAAATTTCAATTATTTTCTTTTGATATAGCATAGCGCAAACTCGGTAAATTTTTTTTTCTGAATAAGTTAAAAATTGTGCAAAATATTTATCTATGCAACAACTACATAGAAATGTACCGACCGATAGTTGTAAACAAACTCAAGACTAACGTAGATAGAAGATACATGCACATACATAGACAATTGTAACGTTCGCTCAGTGTATGTAAGTTTAGAAAACATGAAAAGTAAGAAATAATCATAAGAAAGAACAAAGTGAAGTTAAGACCGCCTCTGTGTGTGTGCGAGTATGCGCGCGCACATTTTTATGTGAGTGTACATGTATACGTGTACTGTGCAATCTATTCGGTATTCTAAGAACAAATTCATAAAATCATCTTCAATGTGTTTTTTTTGCCAAGAATAATAATAATAATAATAATAATCATTTTGACATTGTAAAATGTGATTTTTTTTCTTGAATATTTTGTGCTGAATTCTTTTTTTTAAAGTGAGTAATAAATAGAAGCCATATATATACATATATATACATGGCGTAGGTTGTCCAGATATAATCAAACGAAACGGTATTCGTTTGAATTTTGTTATCTCGTTACACTTATTATTGTTATTATTATTATTATTATTATTATTATTATTATTATAGTCGATGTTGATGTCGTTTTTGGAAGTGAACTAAACGAAAAAAATAAAGGAGATTAGAACTATTTACACAATTTTGTTCAGACACTTTTAATTCTAAATGAAATCATAGTTGGAATGTAATCAAAATAATAATAATAATAGCAACAGTAGTGCTAGTAGTAGTAGTAGCACTAGTAGTGGTAGCAGTAGTGCCATCTCCATTAGCGTTACAGTCTCTTCTCTTTTCTATACAAAAAAAGGGAAAAAAATTGACTTCATTTGTTCAGTTTAGTTTAGTTTTTATGGTTAAAAGATAACTAGTTGCCGTTTCTTCTTCTTCTTGCTTTGATGAAAAAGGAAAAAAGAGTGCAGAAGAAGAAACACTGTTCGACAATAGTTTACAGTTGGAAAATAGTAGAAAAATAAAATACACAGTTGTTTTAAAATGTAGCCGAATTTACACACATACATATGGTTTATATAAATAAAAGGTTTATCTATAAGCATATATATGTATATATATGTACATACTGTTAGTCATGATAATATATATACACTGATGCATGGTAGTACATACACTTATAGTGTGTTCTTTTCATGATCAAAGCATTGAACAGGACAAATGCCGCATTATTGATAAGAGAAGAAGAGAAAAAAAGGTTTACTTAAACTACACTATTTTACCATTTAAGTTAAATTTATTTTGAAATGAAATTGTTAGTGTTACTGGTTCTTTTTTTTCTACTTGTTAATACATTTATTTTTGTTACTGTTATTCAAATTATTGATAATAAACAACATTGAAGAGAAAGTGAAATGTGCGCTAATCAACTACTTTATTAAACAATAACATTAAAAGATTCAAACAAATAATATAAAATTAAAACATTTATCACATGTAAAAACTTAACCATTTGAGATATAACACTAAAAGTTAACTTCACAAGTAATCTATGCACAGTTTGAGTACATACGTACTCATGGTAAGGAATTGAGGAGATAGCATTTTACTAACAGCTGAAAGTTTGTTTACTGAATGTTAACTACTGAATGATTTTTAAAAGATAGCCGAGCATATGATATTTCACTGAATAAATGTGTCAGAAATCGATTCTGTACTCAAGGGTATCTAGTCAAAAATATGTTGAAAAATGAGATCATTACTATTTCTTAAAGGTT
The DNA here is from genome assembly GCA_944470395.2 of Schistosoma turkestanicum. Lineage (NCBI taxonomy): Eukaryota > Metazoa > Platyhelminthes > Trematoda > Strigeidida > Schistosomatidae > Schistosoma > Schistosoma turkestanicum. The sequence continues at coordinate 27,411,394 of OX103973.1, forward strand.
TAATTTGCAAGAGAGTTTCTGTTTGAAGGTAAACATCAAAAGAATCCAAAATACAGTTGTTTGGAGAATCCTGGTCAGCGGCCTAGCCTCCACGAGGGTCAGTAGGCGGAGGTAAGTAAGTAAGTAAGTAAGCAAGTAAGTAAGTTAGTGAGTAATTTAGTAAGTAAAAGTTTCAGTTTAGGTACATATCGATGTAACCAAAGTTGTAGAATAGTTTTCTGACATTTCTGGATACACTGATTTTGCCTTGCTTTTAACGAAAAGTCATTTTTAAAAATAGAAATTAATATAAACACGTTTTTTTAATGTACAACAATAATCCTCCACCTATAAATGAAGTCTAAAATAATTCTAAAGAATAAACTATGATTACTGAATAAAAAAAAAACTGGAGATCATCGTTAAGTTTGCGAAAAAAACATCTTAGTTGTTACGATAAAAAGATTGTTTGAGTTCAATAAAATTAAGTGCCTTCAATGAATGTATAAATTAACTTCAAAATAAGTCAACACTCTTCGTGGAAACAACATTATTTTCAAGTCAAATTAATTTACAATATCAATTAGTTAATGATAAATTGATTTCTAAGCATTGTTTTACAATATGCATTTATTCATTATCTGATGCGGAAAAGTACTGACCATACTGATAGATAGATAGATAGATTGTTTTACTATAGATAAAGTATTAACATACCAGTATACTACATGAATGAATGCATTCATTCAGTAGACTAGTTACTTTAATGAAAGCAACACCTTCCATAAATTGTACCATTAGTTAAGTAGTAAGTACAATCAGTATTTCATACTATTGGTCATACGACTAGTGTCATTATTAATCGGACAGAAACCACAGAAACTATTTCTTTATTAGTGTTTAACGCATAGATGAAAGTGTTAACAAAAGAAAGAACAATTCTGAATATTATTCAAAATGTAGAGATAAAATACATTTATCATTAGACAAGATAGTAAGTATGTTTTATTTTCATTCGTTTATCATTTCATCTACCAATTATTCATCATTCATTGTAATTGTTCTCTTCATTTTTTTCACTAATAACTGACCAATTGATAAGATTGTTGTTGGTGTTTTACTCTGTGTTAAGGGGATAAGATTATTGAAAACCTTAGTTTAAATTAACATAATAATGCGAAGTATAGAAGAGTAGGAGAAATAAGTATATGCACTTTCTCTCTGTGAATGTGTGTGTGAATACACATTTACTGTCTGGTTTGTCTTTCAAAATAACGAAAAAGTGACTTATTGTTAACAGCTCCGACAACATAAAAGATAACAATTTATTCAAAATGATCATCAGTCAGTATGGCAAGTGCTTATTCGCAGTTAGAAACAATCTAATGTAAAGTGTAAAGTATACAATTCTAACTTAATTATTAATGAAATATGATATCTAAATAGGATATCTTGTGTGGTAAAAAAAAAAGAAAAAAGATAGTGTATGTTGTATTTTGATATGAAATCAATTTATGGTTGTCAATGCAAAGAATTTACTCATATGAGAGTAGTGATGATTTCGAAGGAAAAATTTATTCAATTCGAAAACAGTTTACACTGTGAAGTGACAATGATTTAAACAGTTGAACATTGAACAATCGATTTATGCTGGAATTAGATCTCTCATCTCATAATAATGGCAGTATGAATCAATTACGCATAAGTTGCTCAGTTAGAGAGGGATTCTAAACTTGAGAGTTGATAGTTGACTACCATTTGGAGGAATAAGATAGATAAATTTTATTGTAATAGATGGTGGAAATGTAAATCACCTGCTGTACGGTTAGATTAGTAGAGGGAGTAGTAAGTACGCACTATTGAGAAGCCCTTATATTAAGTTAAAATGCATGTTCATTACTTTCTGAACTTCAACTGCTTCCCATCTGAAATTATTCAATTTACTGTTTTATTCATTAACTAATAGTTGTCGTTGTTATTAGATACATTTATATTGTTATACACATCGTAACGATAGTTTATCTAGTCTAAGGAAAAAATATCGTATTAACTGAAAACAAAACAAGCACGGAATCGATGAGATAAAAAAAATAAACGCGTACGAGCTTAACAGATGACTTTTCGATTTTCTGAGGATTATGTTAAATACTAATTATTTTTCTGCTTTCCCCACTCTGTTTGAGTGTTAGCAGATAGTTCTTGTTTGTCAAGGGATATAAAAGATGTTTCATTCTTCAAAACCTGCATCTAATTTCCAGATACTGATTGTATAACCATTTTTTACGATAATTAACTACGCACTGCTCAGTATATATATACACTTCGTCTAGCATTGTGTAACGATAAACACGGTCAAAAGTAGTGAATATCACAGTATCCTAGACTTACAAAAATCAAGTACTGGTTATTTGATCTTTCTATTGTTGAAAATAATATTTTTAGGAAAGATTATTTTCTCCGATTTCTTTAACGTGCAATCAATCGGGCATACATATATACTTTAAGTTATTTCTTGTCTACAGTTTCAACTATCAATTGAACATTATTTGGTCTCATTTGAATGAATTCAGTAAATCTTTCATCGGACCTGGCAGCAGGGTCATTTTAACTGGAATACAGCATGATCAATAATTATAAGTCTTGTATATTTTTCAATTTTCATGCAATAGTAAGAAATAATTTTTTTCTCCTAAAAAACTGATAGCTTAAAGCCTTCGCTTTGAACCTTTGTAGGATGCAAACTGAGTTTTGGATTGAAGAATAACTGTCTAAATAGTTTAGATACGCATCTTGTCCAGCTGACACCAAAACAACGTGATTGTGTAAATGACGATTCTAATATTCATCATAAATATAAATATACACCTCATTACCTAAACAAATATTACCACTCAGTTATTCCACTGACAATTGTTCAATTAATCGAATCAACAGCAACAAGTAAATATTATTCTATCCCTCCTGGATAGATCACATTCCTTCGACAGATAATATTTGGTTGATTTATAACACAGAGTGCTTCCTATTCTGGAAGGATGCTTCAATTCACAATCAAAATGCACAATTCCATTCAATGCAAGCAACTCAATCAAAAGAGGAACAAATCAATATGGCTGTCGCCATGACGAAGTATCAGCTTAAACAACATAAATATACAGCTCAGAAAGAAACATAGAAACTCAGTAAAGGCGGAAGAAACAGAAACTGTAATAAAATAAAAATATATTATCATCTCAAACTGGAATCGAACAGACTGAAAAATGTTCGACTGAAGGAATCAATGAGAACAAATTACAAACGTATACATGGAGGGATTTTGAAAAACAAAGCCGTCAAAAAATGGATCAGCTTCTACTTACGGTAATTGGCCTCAGATGAATTTCGCATTATTCTTTAATCTTTCAATAGCGAATGAGTTAGGTTTAACATAGAAAATAGTCACTTGTTATCTAACAATTAGATCATCAGTTTTTTCATACAATTTAAACTGAATTAACAATAAATTTTTTTCGATTTAGGGTTAATAGCTTATACAAAAATTAAACAAATTTATGCAAACATATTTGATTTATGAATGTTTTTTTTTTCTTTACAATATACGAATACAAATTAACTTAACTTAACACATGAGAATAACGAAATACAACGTATTAACTATAAATAAGCTTCACATTTATTTATTGTATCGTTGTTATGCACAATGAATTTAAACAAACTGTTATTGAACATAAATTAATTCTTGAAAAGCATAAACCATTACACCATTTATCACCTTTCACTTCCTATGCCAAAGTCTCATTGTTTCACATGAATGCATACAATAAAGGGGTCATTTTCCAAAATTCAGTATTATTGATAATAATAATAATAATAATTACAATTTTGTCATTAATATTTATTGCATCGCATTGAAAATAAAAAAAGATCAAACGTTTACAAATTATATTTTTGGCGCAATATACATGAATCAACTCATTTTAAAACTACCACTACTACTACTACCCCTACTACTGTTGTTGTTGTTTACGCTTTGTGTATTAAAACAAAATTCTATTTTAATTTATTGATAAATAAATATGAGTCAGGAAAAATGAAGTTTCATTTACGGCTTTTATTTTCTCTCTCTCTCTCTCACTCTCAACATGTGTACACACACACTCACAAACACATACATGATAAACATGTATTCTGTTGCTCATGATTCATGATTAATTTTAGAAATACAACTACAATCTAAACAGTCCGTTTGCATGTGTAACTAAATATTTTTTTTGTTATTTTATGCAGTCTTGTGCATTGAGTACAGTAAGCATTTATCTAAATACAGAATATTCTTCCGTTCTCTTTCACTTGGTTTATATTATAATTTGTACGCACACACACATTGACCAGTAATATTTAAATTATCTACTCACATTATCTTATAATCGTGTAAATATTATTTATTAAAATGGTTCATCTGATACTTTATACTATAAAAAAATTTACAATTTTCATTCTCTATTCGGTTTCCTTTGATATTATTTATTTCCTTTTGATCATCTATAATAATCATGCCGACTGAATGAAGAGAGTACTGTTTAGTATAATCATTATTACTACTGTTTACATTTTATAGCTCTGCTCTCTACTTTTTTTCTTCTGTTGTTTTAACAAAACTGTAAACATTAGTTCCGTCTGTTTATTTTTTTGTACGTTTTATGAGTTAATGTTAACTGTTGTCAGTGTTCTGTTTTGTTTGTTTGTTTGTGATTATAATTTAGTTTCATTTTTCTATTTCAATTATGACTTCTTATTTTGAGCTCTATATAAGCACTGTAGTCGTTTAGTTGTAATCCAAAGAGAGAGAGAAAGATGTTTACCATTAGTCAATTAAATACAAATGGAGAAAAACTGATCTATTCAAATGTTGTTATTTGTGAACTTTTTTACGAAGCATATAAAACTAACAACATTGTATCATTTGAGTAGCTGTACTGACCACACTAGAATAGGAATTTGATCATGTCAAGAATTTATTGTGTTTTCTATACACCTTTTTTGTTACCAACTTCCTTTTTTAATTTTAACTGGGTGGTCAAAGCTGGAAATTATATGATAAAACACGATCAAGTGTTAATAAGTAAGTTGATTTCAGCAAGCCAAAAACCAAACAAACAATACAATTTATAGGGTGGTAAAAATAAGCATTCCCATTTAGATATTTTCTTATTATTTTATATTCTTTCATGCAGGATAAGTTTAATTTATTTTATTTCATTGTTTTTTCAGTTAATAAATAGTTAGTTATACATAATGAACACATTCATAACTTAAAAATGTATCATGATCAATTGTTCAAGCGAAATAATCAATGTGTAAAAGTTAAATAAAATAAAAATTGAAAATTTAACCTAACGTATGTTGACTCAGTAGTTTAAAAGTGAAAAACTATCAAGCCTTGAACTCTTTTATGGACAGAGTTATAACTGCGCATTGTGGAAGACGATTTTCATACGAGGCTAAAGCCAACATCCAGTTCTGGTTTATTTTCAATAATTATCTAGTTAAAATTAGTCCATAATCCAAATTCTAAATTAAAAAATTTTTACAAATCATCTTTAAAATCAGTAAAGTGAATTCAAATAACTACTAATGATTAGACTTTAAAGTGAAATTTTTGTGTACACAACACCAAACGCCTTTATGTGTTTTGAAGATAGTTGTCAGTCCTCCAACCCTTACTGAAGTTGAAACGTCGAAGGATCGAAGGGCCGTGAGAATTTTAAAGATGGTGGTCTAGGTTTCGTAGTTCGATTGACTGACATTTTAAGTAGAATCTAGGAAGTGGGCGTAATCCCATCTGACTGATCTCAATCACAGATTGTCTCAATCTATGAGAAATGACAAATATCCGCTTGTGATAATCGCAGAGGAATCAGTTTAACTGATGTAAAGTCTAAAATATTAGGTTCATTTATACCTCAATGCCTAACTGAAGCTCGTTCCTTCGGTCCTACTCTAAAGGTATGAAATATAGCTCGAACGGGTGGAGAATATTCATAGATTACTAATATTCGATCGTAAGTGTATTCGAACCATTGCTCGTATATCCTGTGACCACCCGAGCAAGTAATGAAGTTGTTAGGAAACGAATGTTAGGTAAGGACGGCAAATCAGTTAATGAAGTAGTGAATCTTCATCTGTTACGTAAGCCGAACCATTGACTGTCCCAATGAGCTATGTTTTATGGTGTAGGCTTGAATAAATCTAGGGCTGGCCAAACCAAAACATATCACTGACAAGTGGACTGAGTCATGTTGGTAGGTGCGGACTACCTGGTTGGGGCCCGCGATATGATAGTAACTGACAGTAATAGACTTTGAATAACATAGCTCCAAATCGTTTGCAATGGCGCAGGTGCATTCACTGTTTGTGTTCTTCCAAATTCCAGTTTGAATTCCACATCACCTTCACCTTTCTCTTCCCGAATTTATTTCAACGAATTATGCTTCTTAAATAATATCTTCGAATCCTAATTTTCTCCAATACCGCTAATACTTCTCCAACCTCTAACACCATGGATTTGACTTGACAGTGAGGTCTCTGAACTTATTTGGTATGGTAACATGAACTGATTTAGGGACGTACAAAGTTCTCCAATGTAACTGACTGATTTTGAAGATTGTACTTATTTTTTTCATTATTTTAAAGCCAAATAGACTTACATTTTATTTTCAATGCTCAATAAATATTTAATCGTCTTACCTGTTACTGGTTGATTTAAGGAAGCAATTACAAATTCTTCACAAAAATAAAACTATGAATCTATAAGACTGTTGGGGATGTTAGATCCCCAGAACTCGCTTGATAAATGCTTTATTTTGGATTTCACGTTTGCGAGCATGGACTGATCAGTTGACCTTGAGATTTCATTTCCCTTCATTTCCTTGCTTGTGTATTTTAGTGTGCTATTTTTGTGACTGTCCCAATAACGTTTTTATGATGTATAAATAAACGAGAGTTGTGTGCTTGATTGTATTGCGATTGCTGGGTGTTTGTAGAATATACCCGCGACGCTACATCAAAACTTCTCTTTAGCCTTTTCAGATCAGGATAGCCTACGTGAACTCTGTTAATTATCTCGTTCGCGTTTATCGACTAAGGTGAACCCGCAATAGCTTCAAGCGTACCTAATGACATTCAGAACAAAAATAATACTTGAACTACAAAAACTAACCATAATGTATGTATAAATTTAGTTTATAAACAAAATAAAGCTTTGATTCCTGTCATTTTCGTTAACATTTACTCACAAACATACTTCTCACTTATCAAATGAAGGTCAAATAACAGTGTTAATTGTCTTTATTTGTTATTCTTCTCCTTAACTATATTGTTATATTGAACATTTAAGAAACCAAATCATTCAAGAAGGATTTGTCTTTGAATGTAACGATCAGTTTTCCTTTAAAAAAGTGGACGAACAGTCAAGAACAATACAACTTTATCATGCTTCGACGTGTAAATTGAGACCACATTATAGAAGAAACCAATATACATATATATATCATACATATTGGCATAGACAACTAAAATTCTACAGTTTTCCTTATAATTAAATATGGTATCATTCTAAATAAATCAACTTTGAATTACACTTTTAAATCAACTATACACAGCTATTGTTGAGAAACTAAGTATATACTACTAATACTACTCCTACTACCAAACACTTGGACATAACACGTTTCTCTTAATCTTTTACACTTATCTAAAGGTACAATAAAGCGTACTGATTAACTTATTATTATTCTCACTGTTATGTTTTGTTTTTAAAGAAAGAAGTTTAAACAAATCGTTTGATGCAATCTATTAAACATTCCAGAAAAAATACCGAATTTATGTAAAATAAAAAGAAATGAATTTTTGTATCCATGTCTTGTGGTTTCTTTCAAAAAGAAAATATCTTCATTTCATTTGGAATTCGATTTAGAGAGAAAGGGAGAGGAACAATCTCCGAGTGTATATTTGCATTTAACACTGGTCGAATCCACTTAGGTGGTCGAAAAGTATCCTATGAATGAGAATGTTATTTTTTTATGTTCAATTCTCTGATGATTATAAGATTTATGATTTCATAGATATTGAAAAAGTTGATATCTATACCTTATTCATTGTAATCCACATATATGCGTGTAATTTATCTGTTCATTGATAAAATCTTTCACTCAGACACCTGTCACACAAAAATGACTTTGTGTTAATAATCTACTGGGCACAAACACACAAATAACTCAGAAACAGTAGCAGTCATGTACTTGTGTACCTATTCAGTTATTATATATATGCATTATAACTGTGTGGTCGGTCACTTTTTGTACTTTGTAATAATAATTGTATATGATTCGCGGAAAAAAAGATACAAATATATTTATTACCTGTCTACCAAGATGACTTTAATCTTTCATCTTCTTCTGTTTTTTTGTGTGTGTCTGGTTTTTTTTTTACAGAAATGATAAATTTGCTTAGTTTAAAGTTGAATTTGTTTTTTTTATCCCCGCCTAATATCTACATTTATCTTGTTATATTTTGACAATGCCTAGAGAAAGAATAAAACAAACTACCGAAACGATTTCAACGAGTTTCGGTGCATTTCTATTTCCATTTTTTTATATTGTTTTAATTAATTCATTAGGTGCAAAAGTTTCGTTTATGCCTTGATGATTTTTTTTTAATCTGAAGAGGATTTCTTCACTTCTTCTGTTTTTCGCATATATTCCTGATGTGGTGTTATATTATTGAAAATAGAAGAAAATCATATTTATAGTTTCATTGTCAATAAATTGTATTTTACTTTGACAATCATTGGAAATATTGAAAAGTAATGAATAACTATTTTATTCTGATTTAAAGAACTTCTTTGTAATGTGTATATTTATACTAAGATGAAAGTAGGCACATATCTGGAACTCCAAACAACTTTCAACCAAAACCAAAATCAGGATATTCAATACAAATGTCAAGACAGTTCTACTGTATGGAGCGGAAACTTGGAGAACTACGATAGGCATCATCCAGAAGATACAAGTATTTATGAACACTTGTCTTCGCAAAATACTTCGTATTCGTTGGCCAGACACCATCAGCAACAACGTACTGTGGGAGAGAACAAACCAGATTCCAGTGGATGAGGAAATCAGGAAGAAGCGGTGGAAGTGGATAGGACACACATTATGAAAAGCACCTAACTGCGTCACAAGACAAGCCCTCACATGGAACCCTAAGGGCAAAAGGAAAACAGGAAGGCCAAGGAACACATTACACCGAGAAATAGAGAAAGATATGAGAGGAATGAACAAACATTGGACAGAACTGGAGAAGGAAGCCCAGGACAGAGTTGATTGGAGAAAACTGGTGGGCTGGCTATGCTTCATTGGGGGTAACAGGTTTAAGTAAGTTAGTAAGTAGGCACAAGACCTTTACTTTTACTGAGAACAATAGTTTGAAAGCATTTAGTCGGTGTACATGTTATATGCATGACATTTTTGAGAAAATAGTTGGATTATCCCCAAGCGTGTAATATATGGTTAACTGACTGAGACTGTTTCCGAGAATACAGATAAATTAAGTCTTATTAGTTCGTGGCGCAGTGAGATAAGATAATCAATGAAATTACAAAATATTACGAAACATAACTTCATCCTTCATAAACATATGTCGTCCATATTGTTTCAGGTTTAATTTCAAGTTTGCCTTTAATTTTAATTCTGTCTAACCATTTCGTGGTGCTTTATCCGCTCTGTAACTGAACTATGTTATTCGCTAGTTTACCTCAATCATTGTAAATATTTCTTATAATCCTATATACATTGAACGCCTTGGTAAACTTACTACTTGTTTTAATACCGCTTAAATTAAAAGTTTCTTTCAAGAGATTTGTTCTGCTAATAAAAAGTTCCATAAATGATTTACTTGGTTCTTTGGATTTCCATTCCAAGAAATGATCTTTTCCAAGCATAACATTCAAAAAAAACTTATTAACAAGATATTTGTGTTTGGAAAATAAACAATCTACTTTTGTCTGTAATAGCGCGAAATTTGTCTGACAGTTACATTCTAACAATAAACTCTAAAGATTTTACTTGAATACAGAGTGATGTTTACTAGAGATGATGAAAACCAATTTAATAGATATGTAGGATGCAAACTGAGGTTTGGATTAAGGAATAACTGTCCAGGTAGTTTAGATACGCACCTTGCCCAGTTTAAGTCCAAAACAAGTGATTTGGGTAAATAACTCATCTAATATTCATCATAAATATAAATTTACACATCATTACCTAAACAAATATTACCACTCAGTTATTATTCCACCAACAATCGTTCGATTAATCAAATCAATAGCAACAAATAAATGTTATTCTATCCCTCCTGGATAGATCAGATTTGTTCGACAGATTATGTTTGGCCGCTTTATAACACAGAGTGCTTCTTATTCTGGAAGAGTGCTTCAATTCACAATCAAAATGCACAATTCTAGTCAAGCGATCCAATCAAAACAGGAACAAGTCAATATTGCTGTCGCCATGACTAAGTATCAGCTTAAACAACATAACTACACAGTTTAGAAAGAAACATAGTAACTCAGTAAAGGCATAAGAAATAGAAACTATAATAAACTAAAAATATTGTCATCTCAAAAATGGAATCGAACAGACTAACAAAATGTACAACTGAAGGAATAAATAAGAACAAATTTTCACAGACAAAGCCTTCCAAAATAGATCTTACAGAAAAATTCTTCCACATTTGCCACCTCTAAAGTATCCACCTTCATCAGTGCATATGGAGGATTGAATAGACAGACTCTGGAACTTACTTTTTAATTATTAATAGAAATCCAGCTTTGTGAATGTTCACTAAGTTAACAATAAAAAGATACTACTTAAATAAACAAGCAACTATTCAGTAGTACAGTATGGGAAAAAAATTATACCAAACGATAATATGAAATAAACATTCCATTTCTTTATCATTATTCATGAATCAAGATAAGTTATCTTTAAACGGGATGATAATCAAGAAAACAAGCATAGAATCAAAAAAAAAGAAAAAGAAGAGAACAATAGGAGAAACAAAAAAAATAAATGAAAATTACTTTAAAATGAAATAATAACAAGAACAACAACAACAACGAAAAATTAGCATCACGTTATTTACATTTTTTTTTCTTATTATTTATTATTATTTATGTATCTAAAATCGGTAAGATCAAAGGCGTAGTGTAAAAATTCATGTGTTCTAGTTTATATATATATTATATATATGGCTATATATTTATGCGGATAAATGCACATGCTAACATAAATTCTAAATTTAAGCGTTCATTTTTATTCAATGAATATATATATGTATATACATATGTTACTATGCCTTCGCGTAAATGTACACACTAATATGCGTGTTAAAAGCGCTTATACGCTTACATGCCCGATTGAAGTGAATTTGTACAAAATAAAAATTCAAATACTTAGTGTAATATTTTACAAATATATACATCTATATATATATATATACTTTTTGAAATAAAAAGATATAAGGAAATGAATAGAGTAGTTTGAGTGAATCTAATAGTAGTAGTAGTAGTACACACGAGTAAATGTAGTATAATAATACAACCGTTTAAAACTAACAATAACCTAAATTATTATTTTGATACAAGTAATATTGATCAATGTTTGAAGGGATGTAATATCGTGCTAATAGGGTATAAACTAACACGGTATATATATATATATATATACGTGTGTATATACAAGATAAGAATAATATAGTAAACACAACTTTTGTACACAAAGTAAACAACACAATTAATAATTTTCTTATTAAACATCGTGGTTGGTAAATTACAATTAACTGATCTGAATATATTTAATCAAAAAAAAAATAAACTTTCATGATGCCGAATTGTTCTTCACATAAATTATCATTATTACTAATATTATTCATTAAAAGAACTGGACAAAAATTAGCAAGCTCATTGTAAACATTATTGAAAGTAATAATCCAATTAATTTCCCGGTCCCTCCAACCCTCACCGATTACCTATTATTAAATTAAATGATAATTCAAGGTTAGAGAATTACAATGGAATCGATGACCTTATTTTTTCATTTTAATTATAATTAATAAGGATTCTAAAAACTAGATTAACTACAACTAATTTGTTTATTAATTAGTATATTAATTACATAGAATAATATTAACATTTATGTAAACACAAATGAATGTAAATTTATATATGTAATTGAGTTATTAAATAAATTTATTCCATTTTTATTTTTCAGTTAAAATAATTGAATGATGATCTTTATAAGGCGGTAGTTTAAATTTAAATAAACTCTGAAAAAAATCATTTGAACTGAACAATAATTACTACTGGTAGGCAGCTACTTGAATATCTGAGCTTGTTGTTTCCTAATATGAAAGTAGTTCAACAACTTATCACTTTCTGTTTGTTTTAATAAGTTATTTTTGTCTCTTGATCACATCATCTATTTAGGCGCGTATATAGAAATGTTCACTATGTAACTTCAGCCTTTGGTTGGTTTGCGTTACATGTAACGCATTCAAAACCTAACTCTATCAACTCTTAGTTTCGTTTATCAGTTTGTCTTAATCTCACACTGGTTTTATATCTGGTTGCTGTCTATTTATTCCTCTACTGCATGTAAGTGCATTATTCTATGTACTTACTGAGTGGTCGGCTCATCTTTTTCTCTTGTTCTTTCTTCTTTCAGATAATCTCACAGGCTGCTCCTCACGTTCCCCCTAGCAAACAAGGTAACTCCTGGCTAGATGCAAACCAACCAAAGGCTATCACTTCATAAGATACAAAAAGTGTGATCCGATACTTCACGGTGGTTGAGAATCTGTTGAGAACTGCCAAACACTAATTGCTTTTTGTAAAGGAAACTTGACGAAATATTTCGTCCTCATGATAACGAATAAAATTATTATTATTATTACTGTTGTCATAGATATTAATGTTCAAAACTTACAGATATTGCACGGTTGGAATAAACAGATCTCTGGAAGTAGTATCATGGTGTTATGGAAGAATTTGTGAGAAAAAAAACATTGATACAATATCATCTTTACAAAAAACACATTGGCCTCTTTAAGTAACTCTTAATCATTTGATGTTTTCATGATATCTCCACGATTTTTGCAGAAATAATGGTCATTCAATCAACTAAAGAGAATTTGTGAAAAAAATATAGCTGTCATCATAAACTCTAAGTTCATTTGTTCAGTAGACTACCACAAATTAATTCAGTGAATTATTTAGTCATTTTTCATTTTCATATTTTGTTTTTTTTTATTACACTGTAGTATCAAATCAAGAATTAGTTTTAAAACTGATAAAATGTGAACAAATTAAACTTTCAACCAGATGTATATTTATTTAGTTAAGATATATGTTTGCATTAGAGCACTATGAAATCATAAATGAATCATTATTAGACCACCACCAGAAACCTGGAAGAACTGAACTGCCGTTTCTTCCTGATATGGGACTCATTCACGACTCCTGCTACTCACAAGATGCGAATTCAGGACCTTCGGTCTTGCACGAGAACGCTTAACCTGTGGATCACTGAGCTGGCATTGAACGGTGTTAATGTCTAACTCTGATCAGTCTAGGGAGTTCATGATTTCAATGTAAAACAATGATCTCCATAATACACTAATGCAAAAATCAAAATTGTGCTCACTAGTGACTAGCTAAGCCAAGAAATTCTCGGAGTTCTAGTAAGACGATATGACCAAGGGAGCTCAACCAGGTTCATGTGTAGGCAGTAACTACCGAAGATAATATGTGAGGTTGTGCAGAATCCCTGTATTGATCAGAATTAGACAATAATGCTGTTGTATTCCGGCCCACTGGTTCAGTGGTTAAGCATTAGCACGTCCTGAGCTCGCATCCTGCGAGTGGTGGGAGTCGTGTATACGCACTGCTGATGAGTCCCACACTAGGACGAAACGGTCGTTCAGTGCTTCCAGGTTTCTTATAATGTTCTAACAATGATGAATAACCTGTTAGTATTATCATTAAAGTTTCTGTGTTTACGCAATATGGATGACATGTATGAATCTCAATTAATTATTACTTAGCTATTATTTCATTAACTTTGTTTTAGCTTTGTCTTTTATTTTGTGCAACGAACTTTCTGTTATTATAAGTAGTTTTTTCTTTCTAGAATGCATCACTTGGGTTATATTTGAAAAAATCTCAAATTGTTTTAATAATTTGAGAAATAGTACCTATTGCTCATGAAATTAAATTATTAACAGCTGATGCTTTCAGCAAAGAAGACGCTAACGGAACTTCACCTAATGAGGTATTAGGTAGATATCAGGAAATTCTGTCCATATTCTTCAGTCAGTGATCTAATTGATAAACATATCAAGGTATTTGTACACTGTCACGAACGATAATAAAATGAATTTTTCATTTATTCGTGTTAAATTTCTTCACATCATGAATAATAAAACATAATGAACCATTTTAATTCATTTGTATTGATTTACTGAATCTTCTCATTGATGTTTAGAACCCTGTAATTGATCAGTCACTGTTTCTTAGTCTACTGTTTAATAAAAATCTAAATCAACATTGTTTTTCTTCGAGGAACTTTTTTGTTCTTTTGATAGTCGGTAACTTTTTCGTAACAATGGTACAGTTGTTATCTTAAATGCATCTAACTAAACACAAACGACTGAATTTTCTGTTGAAATTTATATTACTCATTAGTAGTAGATTAACACTGATATGAAGAAAACGATTCAAATTCTGTATGCACATACATTATCTGTAACTTGTTAACAAAACAGATTAAAGTTGTTTTAAAACTTGTTACGTATTTATTTGGTTGGTCTTTTATTGCAAATTTTAATAATTCTATTACATAAAGATAATGAGGTATGAGATTTTTTTTTAAAAACTTCAATAAAACAAGGATTATTAAATGATATTTTCAATTCATCGTATCAATTTTGTTATTACGATTCAAATATGATATTTTAAAATTTTATTCGATACAAACATGGCAACACAAATTAATGATATATAAACAAATAGAAAGTGGAATATCGTTCATAGTTAATTCACAATAATGTGAATGTTTGTACTTTGTGTATATCCATAGTTTGTATATATATATATATATATATATATATATATATATATATATATATATATATATATATATATATATATATATGCACATGTGTAAAAGCCATATATACCTGTATGTATGCGTTTGTGTGTGTGCGTGTGTGTGAATACCTTCAGACGATAATGACTACATGTATATATATAAACACGCAAAGATCAAAGATTTCTTTGAATTTATCTTAAATAATTCTCCTACATGTTATATATATATATATATATATATATATATATACATCTATGCATTGATTCATATATTATAAACAACATACCAGGTAACAACTACAGTTAACACACCAACATAACATCACTTTATATATTTTTTTTTCGACTTATCATTCGATTTCATTTAGTTTATTTGTGCTACAAAAAATTCCAGGTATAAGGTCATATGAAACTGCCTTTGATCTTATACCGCTTCATGTTTATATATGTTAAACTAATGTAGTTAGGTGTAAACGTTAAGGCATGTAATAGAATCAAAAAGTATACATATATGTATATATACATGTATATGTATATCCGAAAAATTCAACCTTGATATCTTGTATAAAATACAAAAAGAAATCAGAAATACATAGAGAATAATACAGAAACAAAAAAAAGCTAACCAAACTAACCGAAAGAATAACTAATGGACGCCCTCAAAAACAGAAATTATGCATAATGTATTACACAGAATGTCGTTGCTTCTATTTTTTTTTTCTCATTTTGTTGCCCAATCTACAATATTATTCCGATTATTGTCATCATCGTTATGACTTGCAAGATTTCTTGGCTGAATATGTATGTAGAAAATGTATTACTATATATATATATATATATATATATTTATTGGATATCTCACTGTACCGACCGAATTCCAACATGTTATTGCTTGTACATGGGTGTGTGTGTGTGTGTGTGCGTGCGTGAATAGACTTCGTTTACTACTGGTATGTTATGCAATGAATAATAATAACCGTAATAATAGTAATAATAATAATAATAATAATAATAATTGTAGTAATAATAACAATAATAGAAAAGAATTAACTTCAAAAAATCTGTTCACAGTCAAAGTGCAAAGAAAACGGCGAAGGCAACAATGTCTCTTATTAATTAATAATCAAAAGATTATTTTGACTATTTTTTCTTTAATATAGAATCTACATATATATAATGATGCCGATATGTCATTTTGTGTGTGTATGTGTATGCATGTGTATGCCTTGGATATTTTATAGATTTACAAAAGCGGCAGTGGTTATTAGTAGTAGTAGTAATAATAATAATAGTGCAATTTGTATATTATTATCGAAACAATAGATTATTAGTTTTTTTTTTTCGGTGTCGACAATGTACTTGTAAACGAGAAAGTATTTACAACAGTACACTTTTCTTAAAATTATTTCACCCAAGGTTAATAATCACTCGAATGACTCATTTGCGTTAAGTCCCAATACTGATTGATTTGCTGAGTTATTGTCCATGTTAATAATTACTTAGTGAGTTTGGAAAATGTCAACAATTTAAGAATTCCTATTTGAATATTGAATGGACAAGTAATGTGTGAATGAAAATCAATGTTCAATAATTTGATTCATCATTAGACTAAAAGTAACACAGATGAATAATTATTGTATTACACTGGTCGAAATTCTGCATACGTAGAATTAGAGCATGTTATTATAGCTAACAAAGTCGGTATTTGTATTGATCACTTGTAGGTTTAAATGGATTCACATTAAAATTAGTAATAAAGTAAAGATGATGCAAATCATGAATATTCTTTTAGATAAATAAATAGATATCTACTCATAATTATGAGTTTAGAAGTAGCAATCAAAATGTATAGAACATTTTGTGAAGACTGTATTGTTATTAACTGATTGAATTCATAAATTTAGAATTGTTTATATTTGTTGGAATGATTAGCATATGAAGTGTATGATTGTTATGCTCGTCAGTTAATATGCTTGAAACTTAGTTGGTAGACGAGAGCGAAGACAAATGGTCCTATAACTCGATAAGCTACTCTAATCCGAGCGCCTCAAGGACCCACTAAATAGAGGAAGAGGTCTTGATAAGGCATAGAAAGTATATTCTACAAGCACTCAGAAAATTGAGGTTCACAATCACACAAATCGAGTTTATTTATACATGATAGAAACGTTCTTGAGAGGGCCACAAAAATAGCATACTAAAATAATGCATCAACCAATAAAAGTCAAGGATTTTCCAGGTGGAAAACGTGATCTCAAGGTCAACTGATCAGCCCATGCTCGAACACATAACATCCAAAATTAAGACCTTTATCAAGTAAGTTCTGGGGATCTAACGTCCCCAACAATGAGTGAATCAGATTGTAGGTCAAATTAAATTATGAAAAGAATAAGGACGGTAACTGATACTAATGATCATGTAGAGTAGAAGAAATAACACAACGTCTCTCTATATATATGTTCTAAACTGATTAAAATTAAAATTGTACCACTGAACATTGATCCAATCGTTTTAACGATCAAGCATACGCTGAGAGATTTTCAAGTTATGAGTTCAATCCCTGTTGAGATTGTGGGTGTGCGCTTTTGAAACATCCTATGCTAGGACGAAACGGTTGTCTATTGTTTCCTTGTTTTTAGTTATACTCCAAATGATTAAAAACAATATACGAGATTAATAATTTCATAAAACGTTCTCATTTTTTTTATTTCTATCTATCATTTCATTCGTGTACTGACTGCTCACATTGGCAATTTGTACATTTACAAACCATCCTAAATTCATAAATTCAGTTGTTTAAAATTTACATAACTTAAATTTGGCTATTCTTTTTTATTGTTAATTTGGATTTATAATCATAATAGCTGATGAGAATTTATTGAAGAGTATATTCTTATTTCAAATATATTTGTCCAATTACCCATCAGATACAAATATCTCCAAAGAGCAATAGTATCTAAAATACCGGCGTTTTGAATAGATAATACCTTATTTCACATCAGCTGATCTCAGGTCTGAGTATTTATTCGTTATCTAGGTTATTAGTATACTAATAGCGTCAGCTGTAGTGGAACCTCATCATGGAACAATGTTCCCATATCAAGAACCTAGAAAGGGGAGTTTAAACAAGATAAAAATAGTTACATCAATTAGCAATTAGCGATTAGCAGTTAATGTACTCAGTTTACTGATTTTTAATCCATGCGGGTTTCTTCCAATCTCTTCCTTATAGAAAATAGTGAAATATACCTTGGCTTTTTTTATTTAAAATGTTTCATCTACCTTCATTCCAGTTGACGAAATATTGTCATATCCTCAGTTAAAGTTATGGATATCAGCGCTTTTACACATTGAAATCATCAGCCAATCATTGTTAGACTACCATTTCAAACCTGGAAGCATTGAACGGCCGTTTCGTCCCTGTATGGGACTCATCAACGGTGCGCATTCATTTTCATTTAATTCCATGGTTTCAATAGAATCTTTATATAACTAAAAGGTTATCATCAAGATTGATTTCTAACAAATGAATTTTTAGAATTCGTTAACGATTCTGAAATTTAGGGAACAATAACATAATCATAGTTTATGTCACTCAATAGATAAATTCAATTATTTGTAAACTTTTTCAGCCAATGATATCGTTTCCAGTTAAATATTTCTTACTTAGGATTATGCTTGATATGGTAACAACCGAGCTTCTTTCTTTGTGTATCATTAGATAAATAAGTAGGATGGAAATTATTATTCCTCTCAAATACAATTAAACTCGTTAGCTACATTCAGATCATGAAAAACTAGGCAACTGTTAATTTTTCAACAGTGTGTATTGCTGACTTCATCAAAGATCTGATTTAGCCTGGACTAGTAAGTTAATGTCAAAAATAAACATCTCAGATAGTAGATAGTTGATCCCAATGAACTTTGTGAATTAATAGCTGAATCATTAATATGATCAGCATTTGAGATTGATTCGAAGTGACTACCTGAAGTAAGCAATTAAAGCCATTTTAATGTTCCTAGTGTTTAACAATTTTTCTGATTGATGTCATTTCATGCCAGTATACGGAGCTTGTGGAGACTGTCGGATTTGTACTTAAACAATCTCTGAAAACATGGAAGTATCAAGACAGTATTTCATCCTCCTAGTAAAGGACTTCTCAGAAATATTCATTTAAAGATTATTGACAATCTGACACGATTTACTACTTGCTCCAAAAAAAAATCATTATATTGGAAATTGAAATCAAATCAAAATACACATACATAATCATTCTGTAATAAATGGAATAATATTTTCATTTCCTTGTTTTAACAACCATGTATCATAAATAATAACATTAGTTAACTGATGAAGTATAAAATAAAATGACATGTAACCTAATGTTATTCAGCTGATATTTACTGTTAACCGTAAGGAGGGTGTATGTGAACTTGTTATCGTCTCTTAAATTATTGTAAAGAATGTTAAATTCCGATGATTGTTATATATCTATACATGTAATATTGATAGAAACGAACAAGAACAGAAAAATACTCAAATGAACAGGATCAATATATATATATCAGATAATCTAAACTATTGATTATTCAATCAAGCAATGATTAAAACAACACAACAGAACATCATTATTACTATAAATAATGCACTTGTCAATGCAACATCTATGACATGGCGTTAATAATGATTTTTAAAATGGTTAGGATAATAACAATGATGTTAATGACCTCAAGAAAAAAAAATCACAACAATCAACTTGATAAATTGTTTTAAATATTAGTGATGTTTTTAATAAACTTGAATTTATATTATATCTGATTGAATTTAGACAAGTAAACAGAAAAAAAATATGGCGTACTCAGATTTTTATCACTTAATCAGTGTTATTTTATAGGAACAATTTTAACTGACTGATGACAAATTTCTTTTGAGAATAACTCATAAGTTATAAACTGACCGATTTATTATGTTAAGTATTTTTTTAGTGAGTCATTGTTAACACTATGTTACATATTATGAAATGATGGTATTATTTGGCGACGGGAATATTGAAACTAGTTTTTATTACCTAATGACAAAAATATTTAGAACAAGCGTTTCATCCTTCTTTCACTCTGTTCAGTATAAGCTGTAACTATCATACTATATATGCATATATCCGTGTGTATGTGTGTGTGTGCGTTGAGGAAACAAGTCTCAGAATAATCTATGCATGATTTCAGTGTGTAAATACAATGATCTCCACACTAGTGACTAGCTCCGAAGAGAAATTCTCCGAGTTCTAGTGAGAAGATATGACCAATGGAGTTCAACGCTGTTGGATGTAGGCAATAACTACCGAAGACAACAGGTGAGGTTGTGCAAAATCCCTATATTGATCAGAGTTAGACAGTAACACTGTTGGATGGTGGCCCAGTAGTGCATAGGTTAGGTGTTCGCGCGTTAGACCGAAGGTCTTGGTTACGAAATCCTGTGAGAAGTAGGAGTCGTTGATGCATATTCATGATAAACAGCTTTTTTGAAAATAATTTCAATGTTGCACCAGTGTGTGACGTTCTCTCTCAACTGGCGCAATTTGTAATCAACATTTAAGTTCTATACCTTTATAATTATGAAGTTAACTTAGAAGGTAAAATATTATGTCAACAAGTGATAATTAGTCGGATTCTTGATTATTCTGCGATTTATTTTTCTTCATCAATCGCGCTAATTGTATAACAAAACAGTTAACTAACTCTAGAAACGATAAATTCTACATGGATATTCTTCAAGTTAATTAATCGCCAGTATTCATATTGCCTTACAATCAGATAACCAAACTAGAAATATTTATATTTCCATGTTGTGGAATTCTTGTTACAAAACAGTAGAACTTTTTTCAAATTGTAACATTCTATGGAATTCTTGGCATTTGATTACCCCCACATATTCGGTTTCATTCGCAATGGAAAATTTATAGTTTACATCAGACCGAAAGAAAGTTATTCATTCAAACAATAGGAGGAGTAGCGTTGATGTGGATTAATCAAATAAGTAGTAAATTTTTAAAAAAATTTCAGAAGTTTTATTACTTATAAAGTTGTTGAATGGTCGTTCAAAGTCGCATAAGGGAAAGCATGATCAAGTTTGGAAGTCCAAAATAAAGGGAATTTATGTAACTTGAATTTTCAAAAAAATCCAAGATGTCTGCGTCCAAGATAATTCATGAATGATGAGAAGTATTTTCTTGGAATACACTGAATATTTACCCATATGATTCATGGCAAAACTTTGTTTCATTGTAAAATTGTAAAATAGATATATTGAGATTCTAGGGTTTCTCTTCTCTTTCAGACTGAAATCCCAGAGTAACAGCATGACAATGAACAACTTATTCAGAGGGTATACTGTTCATCGTTACTATACTCCTTATTATTAATATGATTATTCGGCTAGTAAATAACACTAAAATTGATGGTTTTACTAAAGAAGTCTATATATTAGCAAAAATCAATCGGACGTATTATAGGATATTAGTAATAGGAAAAATGCCAATCTTTACGAATCACAGTAATCATAATATGAATTTCTAAATTAATTAGCTCAATTGATGCATTCCACAAGATAATCTTTATGATTTCTTTACTTTCAAAAGTTCAAACACACAAATATTGAATGCATACAAAGCAAAACATGATCATATTTACCGCAATGATCACGTGTTATTATGGTTTTTCTTTTCTCTTCCTCTCTCGCTCTCCACTTTATGGTACTTTGATTCGATTTACACCTAAAAAATGATAATAAGTCAATGAAAAATAATGATTTATTTCTTACACATTTGAAATCATCAATTAATCATTGTTAGACCACCATTAGAAACCTGGAAGCACTGGACGGCCGTCAAGTCCTGGTATGGGACTCATCAGTGGCAGTGCGCATCCACAACTCCTGCACCCCGCAAGATTCGAAACCGGGACCTTCGATATTGTGTGCAGACGCCTAACCATCGGACCACTTGGCCGGCATCCAACAGTGCAAATGTCTATATAAGTATCAGTTTATAATTGTTATTGTTTTTGTTGCGTTGTTGTTATTGCCTATTCAGCCTTATTCATAGAAGCCAAATTTCAATCAGTGACCTGAACTGACCTACTGATATAGTAGAATAGTTATTTTGATTATGATTGCAACTTAGTCGAAATTTCGATTGAAATCGATTATAGAAAAAACAACAAACAAACAGAACTTGCTATTCTATTATTTTTATACAGAAAAAAGAAAACTATTCCAATTTCGAAATCATAATTATTGTTTTTCTAAATAGTTCACTATAAGATATTGATTCATTTTTGAAACAAAGTGCATTCATTTCAATGATTATTATTATTATTATTATATAACGTACACTTTGGTAATAGTAATAATAATAATAATAATAATAATAAATGTTACCTGTTGATTATTAGATTCAATTAATAATCCACAAAAAAGTATGATGAACACTGTTCAATTTAGAAATTGCTATTCGTGCGTTACTATAAATAAACTTATGTAAAATATTTAGTAAATTATATTCAATGAAACCGAATCCCTTAATGAATAATTCATACAGACTTGTAGACGATCAAATATAAGTGTGTATTTAATTTAAATGATCATTGAATAATTTGAAAAATGCAAGACATCATCTCACAATAAATCTTGGTATTCAGCTGTTTCAAAATGAAATAGTCGAATGTTTTTTCAATGAATCAAACAGAAAATTGGTTAGATTTTATAGCGATGTATACATGAATTGAGATCGTAAGCTAGATATGAATTCTTATTGTGTTTTGTTGAGATTTTTGGGGTAAAGGTTAACTTATCGTAGATAATGACAATGATCAACTGGTGTGTGCTGCTGATGAGTCCCATACTAGGACGAAACTTTCGGATAATGCTTCCAGGTTCCTAATGGTAGTCTAACAATGATCGATTCATGATTTCAGGAGATCTCCATTGATAAAGTAGATACATTTAGAAAATTAACAGATAAATTTTTGGTATAAAAATTAACTTAGTACAGTATGAAAACTAATAACTAATATAGAATAACAGTTATTTTGAACTTATCAATATGTTTCATAACCAAATTTTAATGATTACTTACTATTTCGACCTGATATTGATTTAACAATATAAGCTTTTTTTAAAATCAGATTTATGTATTAAATAGTTTGTAGCAGTGTTATGCTCGTCTCTAGGTATGCTTAAAACTATTACGGGTTCATCTTGGTCGAATAACGAGAACAAAACAATGAACCAGCGTCAGGGTAGGCTACTGTGATCCCTTGACCAAATTGTACCAGCAAAAAGTCTTGATATGGTGTAGAAAGGGTATTCTAAAAACACCCAGCAAGCGCACAGTCAGTCCAAGCACTCAAATTGCGTTTATTTATACTCCATAGAGACCTCCTTAGGACAGTCACAAAAATAGCACACTAAAATGACCCAGTGGCCAATCACAGCCAAGGATTTTCCTTGTGGGAAATGTAATCTCAAGGTCAATCGATCGGTCCATGAAATAAATCCAAAAATAAAGATATTTATCAAGCGAGTTTTGAGGATCTAACGTCCGCAACAAGTAGAATCTACATAAATGTACAAATTGTTCATAAAAATTAAAAATAATGATACGCTACCATTTTCGAACAAATGAGATTTATGCTCAATGAATATTTAAACATAAAAATGTTGTTTAAAATAACTCTCCATTGATTCTAATTGAAATGATTCTAATATTTTGCCAAATGAACTGGTTTGAATTTCTTAGTCAATATCAATGTATCAAAGATCACCTCAAATATAAATTTTGCATCTAACATATTCTATACACTTGCAAATAAATATTTGTCAAGATGTTTGTTTTAATTTCGACGAATGTTCAAATGAATAATAATTATTATTATTATAAAATAACTAGAAAGAACAAACGAAATAGTCAAGTTTCTACCTCAATAAATTCACTGTTCAATTATATATTGATAACCATAATAGGATCATTTCTTAAAAATTGACTTTAAAGAAACCTTGTGACAAATATTTAGCATTACATAGAAAAAAGAATAATTGTAGAATCCAGTACTGGCGTCGTGTTTTGTTTGAGACCCATCAATGAGACAGATTGAAATTCAGTTACAATATCAACCATGGAGTAATCAAACCTAATATTATGTTCGTAAATTACGATCAAGAAAGTATAAACTTACAGTTACAGTTGTACAATTAAAAAGAAACCCTATTTGTTTGTAGATGAAAGAACGGTGTCAGCAAATAGGATATAGATTCAACAGTCTGATCGGTAAATTTTAGCAGTGATGCATAGGAATAAATATTTATCTCTCTTAAATATAGGCACGAGATTGGGGAAACTTGGTGACGAGAGTTCTAATCTCATAAGAAGCACCAAAATGATAAGTGTACCTTACTGAAAAACGCCAAATAGTCTGAAACACTGAGAGAAGGTTTATCACTGACTGATTTCAACGACCTACCAGTCTCTGTAGTATTTCTCAGTAAGTACCCTGTTATTTGATAATGATCTTAAAGCATAACTGTATTCAAATTATTGAGAAATATCTATATATAGATAAATATATAGAAATATATATATATATATATAGATTAACAAGCTTGTAACGTTCTTCGTTTATAACCAAACTCTAAAAAAATATATAAATTGAATTATACATTCGTACTCAACAATATGTAGTACATACAAATAATTATGACCTCAAAAGCAATAAATCATTTTTGTCTGTTATTTAAGTTGTAAAAATAATTACAGTAACATGATTCAGTGTAATCATAATTCAAGATATAATTAACAGAAAATTATATTTACTGCATTTTCAAATATTGAAAACTTTGGTGGAGTATGTTGAATGGTTGAAGGTGGCTGACAGGAAATTTTGAATTAGATTTCATACTGTTTGACTTTCATCAGTAAAACTTACCTGTAATTTGGGGAATAATACGAAAGTAGTACACCTGATGAATATATATATATATATATATATATATATATATACAGATGCAAAGGCGTAGATTGGTTAGCCAAGAGTAGTGTTTCTACGATTGAAAAACACTTGGAATTCAAAACAACTATCGATCAACATCAAAGTCAAAACTTTCCATACAAACATCAAAACAGTCTTCTTGTATAATGTAGAAACTTAGAGAACTACGAAAACCATCACCCCAAAGATATAGGTGTTTATTAACAGTTGTCTACACGAAACACTATGGATCTGATGACCAGATACCATCAGCGACGACCTACTGTGTGAAAGAAAAAACTAGTTTTCGGCTGAGGAGCAAATGAGGATAACGCTTCGGAGACTGGATAGAATACATACTGAGGAAATCTCCTAACTGCATCATGAGACAAGCAAACACATGGAACTCTCAAGATCACAGAAAAAGAGGTAAACCGAAGAACACACTTTACCGAGAATCAGAATCAGACATCGCAAGGGGAGCCCTCACTTGGTATCCTCAAGGTAAAAGCAAAAGAGGTAGACCAAGGAAAACATTTCACCAAGAATCGGAACTAGACATGAAAAGAATGAGCAGCAGTTGGATAGAACGGGGTAAATAAGTTCAGGACAGAATAGGTTGAAAAATACTGGTCTGTGACCTATGTGTCCATATGGGATTAACAAGCGTAACTGATCCAATGAAATGAAGAAAAAAATAAACAGACATCAATTTGAGATCAAAATGAATGAACCTTTCAAACTATGATCATATAATGTATTAATGTTGTTTGTGTATATATTTTCATTATGATGATATGTTATCTCTTTAAGTTCATGAGTGAATTATCATATAAATCAACTAACTAACCAATTTTAATTCATTCAACATTTATCATAATTTTGTTTGTACTAGTTCAAGTTTATTAATTTTAAACAAATACATTTATCATTATAGATAATATTAGTACCAGCACTAGTTAGTAATGATTCTAATGGTAATTTATGTTGTCTTATTGTTTTTTTAGTACTACTTACTACTTACTACTACTACACCTACTGCGAATACGACTACTGGTTAGAGTAATTGTTGTATTTTCATTGTTCAATAAATAAAATACAACATGAATTTATTATTTACTTATATTTTATTAGTACAATATGCATAGAATTCCATATGCTCGCATCATATTTTACCATCATCCAATATTCTCTTCTCTTCTTTATTCTCTGTTATATTTTCTTTCAATGAAAAAAAAAGTTTAAAAAAAAAGAAAAGAAACAAAATATCAAAAGTTAAAATAGGAAAGTATAATTCAGATGAAAATTTTCTTTTATCATTTAATCAATGAATTTATTATTAATTTGTTTATTTGTTCATTCTATTCTATTCTCTTTACTTAAAAAAATATAATTATAGTTTTTCTAAAAATTAAATCTATAATAATTACTTTGAACTTATGAATCGACCAATGTTAAACCACTATTAGGAACCTGCAAGCATTGGACAGTCGTTATGTTCTGGTATAGGATTCATCGGCGGTAAGCATTCACGGTGTTCACACGCAGCACTGAAGGTCATGGGCTCGAATCCTGTGGATAATAGGAGTCCCATACTAGGACGAAACATCCATCCATCCGGTGTTTTCAGGCTTCTGATGGTGGTCTAACAATATATGATTCATTATTTGAGTGTCTAAAGATAATTATCTCCATAACTCTAAATGAAAAATTGCACAATGTGCTTACTAGTGACTAGCTTCGCGAGGAAATTTTCGGAGTTCTAATGAAATGATGTGCTGCCCGCAGGATTCGAACCCAGAACCCTCGGTCTTACGCACGAGCGCGTAAACTTTGGACCAGTGTGCCAGAATACAACAGTGTTAATGCCTAACTTCAATGTTAAAAGTTATGTCTTATAAAGTTATTGTAGTTTAAAAAAACAAACTGATCCCAACTTGATCATCATTGAAAACTAGAAAGTACTAGCAGACAGCTGTTTTGTTTTAGCATAAAATTTCTCAGAAGTACATATCTTTCGCTTTATTGGTGATCATAATTAATGCCTTCTGTCTTACGAAAGAATGCTTAACACTTAAACCACTCAGCCAACATCCAACAGATAGGATTTTTTGATAAAGTTTTTCCCATTGAAATAGAGCGTAGAAACAAACATAATAGAATATGATGAATGCATTTTACTTCGTAGGTTCTCATCAGCTGCAGACAACTTAAACGAAATAGTAATAATGAATAAAATCAGTGTACATACTTGATATTTTAATATCAGCAGTATTGTCATTTATAAGGACAAATAAATTCAAATCTTTCTGGTAACATGAATATTTTAATAATCAAAATATGATCGTTGACATATTAGTCGGTGATATCCTAATAACAAATCTTAATAATTATATAACTGAATAGAGTTCAGCTTCTAGATCCTTTCAGATCCTGGAGGTCTATGAAATCAACCAAGTTAGATATCCACTAAGCATTGACACTGAATGATAATCTTAGACAATAACCAAAACAGCTAAAATATAAAAAAAATTAACTATTGAATTTTGAATTAAATGTTGAATAATGTACTGGACGAAAAAGTTCAACTATCCTGTTCTTCAAATCTGTTCAAAGTTCATCAGTTCACATTGTAATGAAGTTCCAAGGTAATCAAGAACAGCTGTTCAGTGATGCTTAATTTTCAAGGGTTCTTTAGGTGATTTAACAAAAATATACATTTAAACAAATAAAAATCTTAATGAAACAAAACCTTAATTACAAATACGAACTAAATAAACTAACTTATTATGATTATTCATATGAATTAAGACAATGAATGTTAAGTTGTCTCTTGATTTAAAAAAAAGTTTCTTCACTTTGTTATCTGCTTCATACCAGCTACAATCCTTGTCATGCGTAAACAATCATAATTGAATCCAATTATGAACAAACTAGGTTTAAATTAAATCCAGTCATTCAGTATTCAATGTAAGCATGATAAAGTAATACCTTAGTGATGAATTTCTCTTCTTTCCTGTAACCACTTAGATCATGTTAATATTTCATAGAGAGATCTTAATTGTAAAGGTCAAATGTACTTTTAAACTGCTTGAGCAACTTTTATTTCGAAGATATATTTATATACTACATCAAGAACTTTTTATATCTCTCTCATCTGACAGCCTATTAAGCTAATCTAGTTAACTAATCGTTTCCTAATCTACTTCGTGTCATTACTAATTCCGTTGAATATTGAGATGCTTTTATTTGGTTAATCACTCGATAATAGGTATGATGTGTTGAATGTACTTCGACTTCGAATGTACACTGTTATAGTTTAGAATCCAGATGGAAAATATGTGAGAGTATTCATTAGTTCGAACCGGTAAATTTCTAGAATATCGACCAACTTATTGGGGAAATAAACTTTCTTCACTGATATATAGTTATGTCCTGGTATAATGGAAAGCTAACAAACTATTTCTAGGTGAAGACCGGTGTCAGGCAAGGTTGACTACCCTCACACTTTCTCTTTCTCCTGGTCATCGACTGGATTATGAAGACGTCGGCATCTGGAGGGAAGCACGGTATCAACTGGACAGTTAGGACGCAGCTGGACGATCTGGACTTCGCAGATGACCTGGCTCTTCTATCTCACACGCAACAACAAATGCAAGAGAAGACGACCAGTGTAGCAGCAGCCTCTGCAGCAGTAGGTCTCAACATACATAAAGGGAAAAGCGAAATTCTCTAATGCAACACAACATGCACCAACCAAATCACTCTTGATGGAGATGCCTTCGAGGACGTTAACACCTTTACAAATCTTGGCAGCATCATCAACAATCAAGGTGGATCCGATGCAGATGTGAGGGCACGGACTGGCAAAGTAAGGGCTGCATTTCTACAACTGAAAAATATCTGGAACTCCAAACAAAAATCTATCCACACCAAAACCAGGATTTTCAATACAAATGTCAAGACAGTTGAACTGTATGGAGCAGAAACTTGGAGAAATACCAATGCCATCATCCGGAAAACGCAAGTAAAAATGACCAATTGTCTTCTCAAAATACTTCGGATTCTTTGGTCAGACACAATCAGCAACAACGTACTGTTGAAGAGAACAAACCAGATTCCAGTGGAGGAGGAAATCAGGAAGAAGCGGTGGAAGTGGATAGGACACACGCTACGAAAAGCACCTAACTGCGTCGCGAGACAAGCCCTCACATGGAACCCTCAAGGCAAAAGGAAAAGAAGAAGGCCAAGGAACACATTACGACGAGAAATAGAGAAAGATATGTGATGAATGAACAAAAATTGGACAGAACTGGAGAGGGAAGCCCAGGAGAGAGTTGGTTTTAGGAAACTGGTGGGCGGCCTATGCTCCATATGGGGTAACAGGCGTAAGTAAGTAAGTAATAATGGAGACTTTTAAACAATGCCTTTATTAATACTAATTTAAAGGATCTGTTCAATACAAATAAAGATTTTACACATTGAATATTATTGAAATGAACAGAATAATATCACATTATATTGTTTTGTTTAGTTTTTTCCTATTACTAAATGACAATATATCTATACTGTTGGTCGAGACACACACACAGAAAACCCTAATCAAAGTAACTTAGATAAAGTGATTTCATGTGTATTCATTTATCTAAATTTTAAAAGAAAACAGGATTAACTGGTAGCGATAAAAATTTAACTAAAAAAATATATACAAATAGCCATAAAAATGTCAAGTCATATAGAGAAAATAGATTTATGGTATCTTGACCACGCCTCCCTCAAATTAATTCAAGTTGATCTGGCTAGTAGTTATTGTGAGCCACGTGTTTCATGCATTTCTGAGCTCAACTTATTCACTGGAAGCCAGTCGTAGGTTTCAATTGAGAAAAACACAACACTAAGACACATGCGCATACATACATACACACACACACACCTGCTTTTAGAAAATTAATGTAACCATTCACAAAAACTATTCTATCTTCACTCTAATTCAAAGGCGTATCTGCCACCTACAACAACAACAAATGTGATTTATTTGTTAATATCTACTGTAATTCTAAGACACAAAAGACCCTTCCATGCATACTTACCAACACGCATGCACACACATGCATGTATATCTGTATACATAAAACAACTACATCATTTAAAAAATAGATATACCACATAAGTAGTAGTTGATAGAACATAGCAATGCACAGACAAATGCAAAATTCTCAGACGTCCACACACATGTACACAGACACACACACTCTCTCTCTATTCTACATGCATATACAAACTATCATCATAGATTGTCGGTTTCACTTAAAAACTCACATTTTACAAAAAGAGGAGACCAAGATGAACGAACAAAATTCACACACACGCACACGCACACACACACACAATCATCAAAAGCGGTAAAATGTTGTGTTGTAGTGTGTGCCATACGTAAATCACTAAAACAAAAAAAAAAGAATTTTTTTATTTTGAAAAAAAAATCCAAAAAGAAAAAAGAGATAAGATGAATCGACAAGTTTACACCAAATGTTTTTTTTATATTGCACTGATGCTCTCCACTTTCTGTTAGATTAGTTTTTCAATATGATGGGATACTGATGATAAAGTGTAGGTCGGATGACTTTCAACTACTTATTTTCTCAAATATAATGTAAATGGTGGCTAGTAGTGAAAGTTAGGACGTGCATTTCATTTTATCAAGTGATCGTCCGCTGGATATATCTTCATCTTAGAGTTGATATTTCCTCCTAGACTTGAGCCTTGTACTGTTCACTTTAAACACTATTGCATTATGTACTTAGAGTTAAAGAGTGAACATCAACTGTGAGATGCAGGTTCCTAAACTGGTCGAAAGGGGTCTGCTATATTTCATTGATAAAAATTAATATTTGATTGTTGAATCAATTCTTTTAATTTACTCATTGATCTTTGTGTTAAAATAGAAACTAAACTGATTTAAGTCGGACAACTATTGAAAACATGAAAGACATGGAAGGACTGGGATATTCGAAAAAAAGACTTCCGGTCTGGTGCACTAATACTTAACCTTTAGGCCAATGAGCCAGGATGGTTCAGCAATATTATGTGTTGATTGTAATTTGTACACCATTGGATATTGGTTAGGCGTTCATTTGACGGGCCGAAGGTCCGGTAGTCTTTCCGGGTCTCAGGGTTGTGTACGCGCCAAAATGACCCATACTACCGTTATACACGAAGAAGTCAAGATATAGTTTCTTTAAGAAATATGTTCACATAGTTTTGAATCACCTATTTACAATCCAAGCAGCTTTTAATAATCTTCTCTTACTTCTTTTCTGGGTTTTAAAATACTCTGATCAAGTCATGTATTTCGATCTCCTAGCCCTCTTTTCTTTGGTAGCAACTTCTATTCGATGCCTCGCTACATACTACTTATAAACTGTCTTCTGAGTAGCATCTACCACACTAGAACAACATCAGATCATCAAATATTTCTAGATTTTTAGCTTAGACCGATTTGTGATCTCAATGAAATGTAAGTTTAGCTTCTTACTTAATATCTAATTTTTTATCAATGAGATTCAAACGTTATGCAGTTTATCCTACAGAAGCTGTTAATAATCCTAGTTTTTTAATGTTTTTTAAAAATTGATACAAGTGAATATTGAAGAAATCACTTCAAATCAAACTGATAACATAAGCATCACGTCTAAACAATATTTTATGATATCGTATCAAACTACTATGGTAAAATGCTTCAATTATTCTGATTTATAGTTCTCATATGCATTGCAACTTACTCTTTAGGAAATAAAAGAATTTCAAAAATCCTTATAGTCTCATTCATAATCATAGTAAGATGTACATAAGAATTAAATTTCAATAGATGCCATTTTAAATAACGAATAAACAATTTTCAGGCAGAGTTTTGGAGGTTTGTGTCTTTACACATTTGAAATCATCAATCAATCAATCACTGTTAGACCACCATTAGAAACCTGCAAGCACTGGACGGCCGTTTCGTCCTAGTATGGGACTCATCGGCAGTGCGCACCCACGACTCCTGCACCTCGATGGACCACTGTGCCCAGTGGTCCGATGGTTAGGCGTTCGCGCACAATACCGAAGGTTGTGGGTTCGAATCGTGCGAGGTGCAGGATGCGCACTGCTGAAGAGCCCCATATCAGGACGAAACGGTAGTCAAGTACTTCCAAGTTTCCAGTGGTGTGGTCTAACAATGATTGATTGATGATTTCAAATGTGAAAAAACAATTCATGATAACATTGGCAAATACTCAGTGATAATTGTAGCGAATTGTAGCGTAGAAAAATTTCACCATACCAATATCATTCACTAAGATTGTTATATAAATACAATTTTTAATAGTTGTTCATGAAACGATATTGTTGAACAATGTCTTCAATGTATTGTCTTTACTTTCAATGTTTAATTTATTGACAGATCATGCTGTCTGCATATTTAATTAGATTCCTCACTTGACGTTTTTTGCTATGAAACTGAGAAATGAAAACATTTCAGTGTTTTTTAATTCATTTGTAAAAGAATTTTTTTTGCTTCGCCTTAGATGACGTAATCGTGACCAGTTTTTTTTTCGGTCTGGTTTGGTCTGGTTGGAAAATGGCGTCGCTTTTGAAGAATGAAGCCTGTTACATTTTTTTACCAAAATCATTACAAAAAATCAAAGAGGAATAGTGAAAAGGAAATAAAAAGAAAATTGTTTTTTTTTGTTATTTCACTTAGAAATACCAATTTAACATGTTTCCATTTTGGTGCATAGTTGTCTGAGTGATTTGCATATTTTTTTCTCAATCAATTTTAAAAAAGAGGGAAAAAACACTGTGTTGATATGGTTTTTATTTGTTTATTTACGTAATTCATTAAAACATATTTTATGTATGTATGTATGGTATGTCTATTTCTAGTGTCTTAAGTAAAATCTCTCTCATCGTCTCTTGGTGTTTCGCAATGGCAAGAACCAAGCAGACTGCTCGTAAATCAACTGGTGGTAAAGCCCCACGTAAGCAACTGGCTACCAAGGCTGCATGCAAAAGTGCACCAGCAACCGGTGGCGTGAAGAAGCCTCACAGATATAGACCTGGGACTGTTGCCTTACGGGAGATACGTCGTTATCAGAAGAGTACTGAGCTCTTGATCCGCAAGCTTCCTTTCCAACGTTTGGGTCCGCGAAATCGCCCAAGACTTCAAAACTGACCTGCTTTTCCAGAGTTCATCCGTCTCAGCGCTCCAAGAAGCCAGTGAAGCATACTTAGTTGGATTGTTCGAAAACACTAACTTATGTGCCATCCATGCAAAGCGTGGTACGACTATGCCAAAAGATATCCAACTTGCTCGACGCATTCGAGGTGACCGAGCCTAGATAAGTGTCATTGTAGGGGAACCCAGAGAAAAATCTCTCTCTTCCAGATATATATATATGAGATAATGAGTTAATATACAGTTGGTTGTAGTGATTCTGATCGATTCACAATGTCTTAAAAAAACTGATAAACGATTTCGGGATATTTGTCCTCCCTTAATTGAATTAAATTGTTAATACTTTCTGTTTCCTACTGCCTACTGTATTACCATTGTTACTAATTTTAATATTCTGGTGTTTGTTGTTGTGATAATGCACTGTATTAATATGATCTCACAACTACAAGTGGCATATACATCTGGCATGTTTTATGAATGCAAATGACTAACTAAGGATATTCAGTTGTCTATGATTGAATAATGCGATTCACACATTGTTTTCATGAATAAACTATCGAACTTCATATTGTATAAATAGTTGTTTATTGAAGCTTAATGTAATCATGTTTGTTGTTATGAGATTTTCAAATCGTTTTATTTTATTTTAAATATTTGAACTCCTAATATTGTAGTAGGCAAATATTGTTCACTTTGTGTTCACATTATACTCTCATAGAAAAGATATTCAATGTAAACTGTAAACACGTTATTAATCTGCAAGATAAGA
This sequence comes from Schistosoma turkestanicum, assembly GCA_944470395.2. Taxonomy (NCBI): domain Eukaryota; kingdom Metazoa; phylum Platyhelminthes; class Trematoda; order Strigeidida; family Schistosomatidae; genus Schistosoma; species Schistosoma turkestanicum. The sequence continues at coordinate 27,445,585 of OX103973.1, forward strand.
AAATCGATATCTTTTATCAAATTCAATGGATTATTAAATGATATTCTCATTATCCCATTGGATAACATTTGAGTCAGAAATAGATGAAAACAATTCAGTGTTTCAAGCATCCAGTAACTTCTTTTTAAGGTATCAGTGATCTACAATGCAAAATATAATGACAGTTCTCAATTATTAAGTAACTTCAGTAGGAAAACAATTGAATAGTAGACTTAATGAACAACTCATTCTAATGTATGACCAGTCAGTAAGATATCAGTATAATCGTCTTTTCTTTTCATAGGATCAAATTTGAAATGCTGAAGTTTCTTGATGAATATCAGGCATTTCGAACAATTCAATAACGCTTAACCTCTCAACCAATGAGCTGGCATTCAACGGTGTTAATGTGTAACTCTAATCAAAGATTTTGCACAAGCTCACCCATTGTCTTTGGTAGTTAATACCAGCAGAGTTGAATTCCACTGGTCACATCTTCTTACTAGACCTCAGAGAATCTCCTTACGGAGCTAGTCACTAGTGAGCACATTTTATGGTTTTTTCATTTTAAATATCAAATGGACAATTAACCTCACCGTAACATATTTAATCTAAACAACAGTGTATAGAGTTACCATTTCTATTTCAGGGTGTTTCGTTACTATTGATCATAAACATTCTCTAGTATTAATAAGAAAAAGTTCAAATAGCACAATGAAGCAAATCGATATTCTTGTTGGGGAGGTTAGATCCCCAGAACTCACATGATAAATGTCTTTATTTTGGATTATATTCATGGACTGATCAGTTGACCTTGAGATTACATTTTCCACTCGGAAAAGCCTTGGCTGTGATTAGTGGACATGTTATTTTAGTGCTCTGTTTTTGTGACTCTCCCAAGGACGTCAAGGACGTATAAATAAACGCGATTTGTATGCTTGAGGTCACTGTATTTGTTGGGTGCTTTTAGTCTACACTTTCTACGCCATATCAAGACTTTTTTATTAGTTAGTTGCGACAACGGATCAAAGTAACCTACCGTGTCACTGGGTATTGTATCGTTCTCGTTTATCAACTAAGTTGAACTCGTCATAGTTTCAAGCATATCAACTGACGAGTATAACAATTCTATCCTCGAACTGTTCATATTTTCCATGTTCAGATAATCAATAGTGTATAATACAGAAATCATCTAACTGTAACCTCATTGGCTGTTTATTGTCATTATTATCTTAATGAAGAGAAAAAGTTTTATGACAGTGAACATTTACAACCTGAAATAGAAAACCAATTAAATGAAAATCACTTGAATATTCAGAACTACTCTCGCGCTCTCTCTCTCTAAACTTTCTCAATAACTTTACGAATGATCTCATTGAACTGGAAGAGAGAAAAAACAAGTTACCATGTGTATTTGTACTTTTTTCCTTTATTCCATATAATATTCAGTTTTCTTTTCTTGAAAGACTTGTCATTTCCATTCTTACAGTCATTTATATATATATATATATATATTCGCTTTCTAACACAAACATCCATGTCATATAAATTATTCCTGAATCTGTCAGAATGAAATAGAATGAATGAATTTTGTAATAAGTGTTTCATTTCATAGGATACTAATCATTATCTGTGTACAATTATTTTTCTTTCTTTTTTTCTCTGATAAAAAATGTGTGTAAATAACAACTTGAGGCTGGTGTTTGAATAATATCATTTCTTACCGTAACTAACATCAATTTTCTTCTGAATAGCTAAAAAGTCTATTCAATCTTGTCACAAATAACATGGTAATATTCATATTTCGTATAGATTTTCTTTCAATGATTATTTGCCTCATATTACTCAACTGTTCACGATGAAATGAACTAACATTGAAAGATAAAAGTACGTTAATGGCAATGTTTAATCATGAATAGTAATAGCACACTGTAAACAGCATTATGAGTCATAATCTTTGAAAGATTTTCGTTGTAACCAGAGGTATTAAGTAAGATGGATATAAAATGAGTTGATTGAAATATTGATCAAAAACTATTGATTACTAATATTAGGGAAATTATTATTCATGATTGCTAGCTAAGTATTTTTCCCTTTGTTACCCTCGTCAATTGATTTGCTTGAAACTGTTATTAGCTCACATTAATCAGTAAACAAAAGCTAGACAAATAATGAAGTGACACGATAGGCTACTCTAATCCAAGCATAACAAGGCCCCACTAAGTAGAGGAAGAGGTCTTGATATGGAGTAGAAAGTGTATTGTACAAGCATCCAGAAAATCGAGGTTTTCAAGCACACAAATCGAGTTTATTTATATATCATAGAAACGTCCTTGAGAGAGCCACAAAAATAGAGTACTAAAATAACTCATCAACCAATAACAGTCAAGGATTTTCCAGGTGGGAAATGTAATCTCAAGATTGACTGATCAGTCCATGCGCTAAAACATTAAATCCAAAATTAGGACCTTTATGAATTGAGTCCTGGGGATCTAACGTCCCCAACAAATTTTCACCAAAATTAATTACTTCAATACAAATCGACTGGAATAAAAATTTAATAATACATCATAATAAGAGAGAAAAAACATTTAAACAATATTTCACGATCCTAAAATACACTTCATTTAACAAGTATTCACAACAAAAGTAATCTACTTCTTTTGAATCATTCGTACAATTGCATCCAAGCTTTCCTCTATTCCGAGCTTCCCCAAGCATGTTGACATCTTCATATTTCAGTCAGCCATCACCATAAAGAGATAGCATGCAAGTAAGCAACCTTGTATGATACCCGTATTTACCTGGAATGGAGGTGTGAGTTGCCCTCCATGTACGATTTTACAGTGTAGTCTGTATGATGTCGACTATCGTCTTGGATTCTCCGTAGTGTCGAAAAAGCTTTCATGATGTCATCCAATCCGAACTAGTCAATGAAGCTGATATACAGTGGTGAGTTTCATCCCAATAGAATGTTCTACAATGATCTGTAGTGTTGCGATCTGGTCATCACACGATCGACCTTTACGGAATCCAGCCTGCTGATTTTGAAGGTGGGTGTCTACTTAATCTTTTATTCCGTTCAGCAACATTCTCTTGGAGACTTCTGATGGTATTGGGTTAGAATAATTCTTCCGTAGTTCTCGCAGTTGCTTAGATCTTCTCTCTTCGATTTCCAAATGAGGCGAGCTTCTTTTCAGTTTTTTGGTATCTGTTCTTCCTCCTAAATCTTCCTAAAGAGATCGTGGAGCATCTTTGTGGTTACTTTTATGTTGTTGCCAGGATATGAACCTGGGTTCTCGCAGCCACCATGTCCTAAGCAATAGGACGCAGAGACGATAACGGTGCACTTCTACGGGAGTTGATCTTTTCCCTTCAGCTTGTGTCCTATGAATTTCACTACTTCTAAGCACTTCTAGCTTTTTATAATCTCTGTAGCTTCCTGGATGGTGTTTTCCGGTCCTTCACATTAAGCGAACATTCCATGCGCCCATGTCGTTTTTTGCTTTGGTTATGAGAAGGTGACTCAACCCTGTGACTTCCGAAGAAACTCAAGTCTCGTTATGAAGGCCCTTGGACTCCGAGAGCGGAGGTTAAGTGGTTTGAATTATTTGTTTCGGGTATCATTTTTTTGGCAAGTGTGTCTGCTACGTGATGAAGTCACTAATCTCATGTTCGTTCCTCTTGTTACATCCGGGCTTGACACTGGTAGTAACCCTAGAACGGCTATAATACTTAAACGATCAATATAAATTTGACTAACATTAACTGTTTTATTACTCCAGAACATCAGAAAATGAACAATTCATAAGAATAGAATTTCATCTCTGGATATTCTTTGTGTTAGTGAAGATTTAGTCAGTCCTATTTTAAAGTTGGATACTCTTGTTCGTTACGTTTTCTCTTTTAATGAATGGGTTTATTAAGACTGTTGAACTTTATTGAAATCTTGAACCAATCTAAACTAGACAGTCATTAAAACCTGAAAACGCTAGATGACCGGTCTTTTTCTACTATGAAGTACCTGAACAGAGCATACCTACAACTTTAAAACGTAGAAACAAACCTAACACTTTCTATCCGTCACTCAAATTCTTAACCTCTAGTCTAATAGGCTGATATCCAACGGTGTACACATCTAGCTTCAACCAGTCCAGGATATTGAGTAACCATGTTCAACTGTCAATAATTTTCTAGTTTATAGTTTATGTTTCAAGTTTCTGTCAATAAATCTAGATAAATAATTATGTCGAATGAATATTTCTCAGAAGTGAAATTGTTCATTCTGTCAAAGAGACAAGAAATCCAATTTTAACTTCTTTTCTTCAAGACAATCACAGAAATGTATCCAATTCTGTCAATTGTTTGTTTATATATTATGAAAGATATTTAAAGTTACATTGTTGAAAAGTAAAATGCTGACATTTGTTAAGTTTCCCTCCTACCTTTCAACGCATTAATCTTATCTCATAATATGACAAAAATCACTTGAACTGAGATTACTGATGTGGTGACAGTGAGTATACTTTTGTTTGTTTACTTATATGAATGTATGTCCGTGTGTGTGTGTGTGTGAGTGTGTATGAGTGTGTGAGTGTACAACTATCCGATAAGTAATTGGTTCATTTGTATTCATTTGCCATGTCATTCATTGCACCTCCATTACACTCATAAATAGTTTCTTTCTATTTTAATCTTTCATATTAAAATATATTTATTCTTCTTCTTCTTTATTTTTTTCTCAAAAATAAAATTGTTACTTTAATCAGATAGTCAAAGAAATAAATTATATTATTCTTGACTATGATGTTATTGTTGTTTGTTTGTTTGGTTGGTTACGCTTACTTCCTTCTCTTTGTAATTTTATTGTTTACGGGGTATTTGTAATCCTAGTCACTGACTGCCTCCTTCCTGCTTACCTACCTTCGATCATTATTCACTTACCTACCAACTTACTTACTCATTTTCCCCAATCAATGACCATCTCTGCATTTCGCATTATCATCTACCACACATTATTTGTTATGATTATTATTATTACTGCTTATTTTTTTTATTTTAGAGTTACACCCCTGTTTCTATTCAATTGTCAATGTTATAGAAAATTTAAAAGAGAATGAATTTATTAAAAAAAAATATCAGTTATGATTAATAAATATATAAATAGGAAGAGATTTTGTCCTTTTTTTTAAAAAAAAAGAAAATATGTACACCTCTCTTCTATTTAATATTTATTATATATATATATATATATATATATATATATATATATGTATGTATATATATATATATATATGTACATTAATCTTCATCTATGTACTTATATATATATATATACATATTATTTTCAAAATTCCCTGTCTTCCTAACTAATGAAAAATTGAATTATTATCTTATTTTATTTATTGAATTATAAAAATAAATTATATTTCATTTATAAATTTTTAAGAGAGAAAAAAAATTATGACTATAAAGTATACGTAATACAAAAAAAATTAATTGGATTGCGATGTGTTCATAGAATTTTGTTAGATTTGTTAAGTTTACTGGTATCAGATTGGATGATACAAGTGTTGAATTACGGGGTTGTGAAGATTGTTAAGTTACACATTTTTGAAACTATAAATCGACCAATATTAGACCACACCATTAGAAACCTGGAAGCACTGGATGGCCGTCAAGTCCTGGTATGGGACTAATCAGTGGCAGTACGCATCCACGACTCCTGCACGCCACAGGATTCAAAATGTGTATCTTAACAATCTTCACAACCCCATAATGAAAATTATCTGTGCTAACAAGTGACTAGCTTCGTGAGGAATTTTCTTCGATTTCTAGTGGGAAGACGTGAGACCAGTGAAGTTCAACCTGTTCGGGTGTAGGCAGTGTCTACCGAAGACTGTGTACGAGGTTGCGCAACTCCGTGAACTGATCAAGTTAGACATTAACACCGTTTGATACCGGCTCAGTGGTCCGATGGTTAGGCGTTCGCGCACAACACCGAATGTCCCGGTTTCGAATCCTGCGAGGCACAGGAGTCATTGATGCGCGCTGCCACTGATGAGTCCCATATCAGGACTTGACGGCCGTCCCGTGCTTCCAGGTTTCGTATGCTGTGGTCTAACATTGATCGATTCATGGTTTCAAAAATGTGTAATTGTGTTGAATTTGAAAATGACAATTGTTCGGATTAATGCTTATATTAGTTTAAATATGTTGTACTCAGTGTTAAAGATAAACATCTTTGAATCGATTAAGTGAAATGATTTGTTGGTATGAATTTTTGAAAAATAGTGAATTTAAACTTGTAACACCTCATCATTTTTATTCATTAAACTAACTTTAATGATTAGTTGTTTAAATGATCTGATAATCGTATCAACCACTTTTTATATTTGTAATAATTCGATAATAGTATCGATTATTGTATATTTGATTGGATGTGTACACGCTTGTTCGTTTATCACATGTCTAGCCTATTATTGTTTGACTATAAATACTCAGTCATTGCTTCAGCGCAAGAGAATTGGTTCATTCGCCTTTTCCAATTCGTTTCGCTTTGCTTGTACGCTTTTCATTCGTCCTCAAAATCGTGTTCGGCTTCTTATTACTGTCGTTGCACAAAATGGCGTTTGCTTAACCATAATATCCGGGAATAGATAGGAAGATTTATTTCATCACATACTCAAGAATTCGTTCAAAGTGGAATCAAATCACGCGCCACTAAAAACTAATCACTTTTCTTAAGATTTGAAATTAGTTTCCAATCGATATTATCATATCTCATTAAAACTATTTCCGAATTATTTAAATCATAAAAATAAAGTAGAGACAAAATGTTTTTATTCAACTTACAAATTGAGATAAGCATAAAATTGTATTGTTAATTGTTTAGCTCAACATTATAAAATCGTTGAGCTGGTATGGTATATGAACAAAACCAAATAATTTAGGAGGAGAATGAAGAGAAATTTATACCCTGTGTGTATCTAATCTTTCAGGTAAATTCATTGCTCAAGTTATTACTGCTTTTATATCATCACACTTCAATGAATAATATTGTTTTGAGATAAAGAAAAGATACTAGAATAATCTATAATCGATATTAACTGGACTGATACATTCATTTTGATAAAAAGATGATTTGTGAAGCAAGAAAAACGCTAAACACAGAGATTTTTTTATGTGACATATTAAAAATTTTTAGCAGTGTAACTTATCATAAAACCATGGATATGAGCTAGGAACATGTACACTACACGTTTAACAAACAGAAATATTGTAAATAATGCTACGAGTGAGTAGTATTACGAAAATTTAAAATTAACCTTGTAAATGATTGTCAACGGCACTCGTCTTTGAGTAGAACAGAAACTACATCAGAAACTTAATATTTACAGCATTCCGTTTAGCAGTCGATTATTAAAATTAACAGTTTCATGTAACATCATATATTCGGTTACAGCAAAGGATATATATATATATGTATGGAGTTATTATTCACGCGTGTTTCCGATCAGTTTTATTTACAATGATACCTTTTGATACGTGCATTTGATTACCTCTGGTTTCTTTAACAAAAACTTACACTATGAAGAAAATATACTATCAACTATTGGGATCAGATTTAAATCTTGTGGTAATTACATTCAAGATTGGTTACTACAAGTTTAATCAAAGCATGATTGATATTCATCATTAGAAAATTTTCTACTGTTTCCTATGTACAATCGAAAAAATATTCGACCTAAAATTTCAGGTAGTTTTATACAGTTTAGTCTGTTATTCGCAGTCACGATACTTTAGGCATTTTCAAAATACTTTTGTTTTTGATTCCTATAAATACTGTTTATTGTCTTTTTTTGGCATAGTGAATAATTTTTAGTCAAGATTTCATAAAATGCTCTTTTAATGGTAAAAATTAACCACACGAACACAATTTTATGTATACAATACTCCTGATATCACACTACAGTTAAACAGCTAGTAACCATAAGCAGACTATTTCACAAGAAGCTTGTAAAGTATAGTGCTAAGAAAATATTTCAGTTTGGAGACATGAATAATAATAATAATAATAATAATAATAATACCAAATATAGAATATTGATCATTTTATAAAAATATATAGATACTTTATAACTCTCGAATTCATTCACTGAATAACGAAAATGTATCACAGGGAACTGGCCAATAAGGTCATATGACGCTTGTTGATGTTATCAGTTTGCACAGTAATCTTGCTACCATAATAATGATAAAGTAGCCCAAAGTAATTTTCTTAAAGAATCAAGCAAAACGGCGTTTTATGAATAAACTATTAATGACAAGTTCTTTCATCAATAAACGACACTTATAGGTAAACTTGAGCAGTAAGTGTATATTAAAATCATGAAATGATCAATGCTAAACCACCACTAGAAACCTAGGAACTCTGGAAGGCCATTTCATCCTAGTATGAAACTCACCAACATTACACATCCACGATCCCGTGTAGGAATCAAGCCTAGGACCTTCAGTCTTGCTCGTGAATACTTAATCTTTAGACCAATAAGCCGTCATCAAATTTTAACAATGTTTAACATCAATTTATAGTTCGAACTTTCGCGTGTAAGACCGAAGATCCTGGTTTTTGTTCCCACGTTTGGATTCGTAGATGCGCACTGCAGATGAGTACTATACTAGGACGAAATGGCCAGCCAATGCTTCTAAGTTGCTAAAGGTGGTCTAATACTGATCAGTCCATGATTTCAGTGAAACTCAACAATCGCCACAATCTTATAATGACAGTAAGAGTACAGTTTGTTAATATAGAATTATAGTTTAAGTAACTGATTAAACGTACAAAATGCTCTTATTTTCCGTGTACTTATTTACTAATTACTCCATTGAAGATGAATACAGTTATTATTTCCAACTAACCTTAGTTGCATAATATTTATTGGATAGTTCTTTTGTTATCGTATACAAATAACATCGACAATATTCAATTTTATTGGTTTCAAAAATAAATTCTTAGAGTTTTTTTGTGAATTCGCGAAAAAATTAATCTTTCAAATGAAGGAAGCCTCTCTTATAGTCATTTGAATTTTTTAAAAAATTATACCGAAATGCAATCAAGATTATATTTAGAACAGCTGACTTTTGTGAATGTGATATATAGAAGCCGAGGTTGTTTTTTTTTTTTTCAAAATGAATGATACTAACTCATGTGATTCATTAACTTCTATATTAATGTATAGGCAAAAATGATCATATTCATGTTCATAGTAAATTTTCGTTTTAAATTCATCCTTCAAATAATAATGCATACACACATATATTGAGTTATTGAATCAATCTCTTTGTAACTCCAACCTTTGGTTGGTATGCATCTAGCTAGGTGTAACCTTGTGTGCTAGGCGGGGAGGAATGTGAGGAGCAGCCTGTGAGATTATCTGGAAGAAGAAAGAACAAGAGAAAAAGATGAGCCGACCACTCAGTAAACATATAGAATAATGCACTTGCAATATACCAATAAATAGACAGCAAAAAGCCAGCGTGAGATTAAGACAAACTGATAAACGAAACTAGGAGTTGGTAGAGTAAGGTTTCCAATGCGTTATATTTTATTCCCATTTAAAAAAATGTTTATTTTTAAAACAAACTCTAAAGTTGATTGAAGGTTATATCATTCGAAAAGGTCACTTACTTGTCATCAACAGGTCATTGATTAAATATATATATATATATATATATATATATATCATTTTTGTCACGCTAATCATGAAATATTGAGTTCATACGAGAAAGAAAAAAAGAGGGAATATTTAACCTTGTCAAAAATCTTTGAATTTAGTTATTTTTTTTCAAAAAAATAAATAAATAAAAGAGAAAGTTTTTCTAGTCTGTAATGAATGATCCTATGAACTGATAAACATTTAGACTAACAAATAAAGTTAATCAATGTGAAAAATAACGACCGAAATTTCTTCATACCTAACAAAAAAACACAGAAACCGGTAAAGTTTAGAATTAAACGTGGAAAGAAAACACTACTTACAGAGAGTAGATAATAAGAGAGAGAGAAAATACCTCAACAATTCAGTCTCATTTAGTCGTCACGATCTCGTTTTAACCGTGCCGTTTTTAACCAACTGAACATATGATACTTACTTACTTCCTTACTTAAGCCTGTTACCCCCAATCGAGCATAGGCCGCTCACCAGTTTTCTCCAACCAAATCTGTCCTGGGCTTCCCTTTACAGTTCCACACAATTTTCGTTCATTCTTCTCATATCTTTCTCTATTTCTCGACGTAATGAGTTCCTTTGACTTCCTCTTTTCCTTTTGCCTTGAAGGTTCCATGTGAGGGCTTGTCTTGTGACACAGTTGGGTGCTTTCGCAGTGTGTGTCCTATCCACTTCCACAGCTTCTTTCTGATTTCCTCCTCCACTGGAATCGCGTTTGTTCTCTCCCAAAGTAAGTTGTTGCTGATGGTGTCTGGTCAACGAACCCGAAGTATTTTGTGTAGACAACTGTTAATAAATACTTGTATCTTCTGGATGATGGCTTTGGTAGTTCTCCAAGTTTCCGCTCCATACAGTAGAACTGTCTTCACATTTGTATTGAAAATCCTTATTTTGGTGTTGATTGATATTTGTTTGGAGTTCCAGATATTTTTCAATTGTAGAAATGCAGCCCTTGCTTTGCCGATCCGTGCCCTCACATCTGCATCGGATCCACCCTTCTCGTCGATGATACTGCCCAGCTTCCTTCAAGGCATCTCCACTAAGAGTGATTTGGTTGGCGCATGTTGTGTTGTATCATAGAATCTTACTTTTCCCTTTATGTATGTTGAGACCTGCTGCTGCAGAGGCTGCTGTTAAACTGGTCATCTTTTCTTGCATTTGTTATTGCGTGTGCTATAGAAGAACCAGATCATCTGCGAAGTCCAGATCGTCCATTTGCATCCTAGCCGTCCATTGGATACGGTGCTTCCCTCCAGATGCTGACGTCCGCCTGTAAAACCTTCAGGGCTACTGCTGGTCCCAAGCCCGGATAAAGGAGGAGGGTTAGGCATGGTGTTGGCGATCTCATCCAAAAAAAAGCTAGCCAGAAAAAATTAAAAAAAAATATCATGCATATATATATTACTAACATTTATGTTTCTGTTATAGTAACAATGAAATTCATTATTTGAAAATTAGACTTACCTAACTTTTAACTATAGATGATCAGAATTTTTAAACTGATTCTCTACCTAAGTTCGGCATTATATCCACCTAGTAGTACAGGCGAAAATAACAGGTGGCGCATTATTAACAACAGTAATTATATTAAAGAATAAAAGACTACTTACTTCATAGTCAGATTCGAAGTAATGGATATCATGTTACCACTAGCTTCATACTTGCTCAACAGATTTACAAACACTCACTAGTTAAAATAAATGTCAATTTCACTGAAGTAACCAAGTTTCATTTTTTAAATTTTATTTTCGGATGAAAATGCATTGTCAAATTACAAATTATCAGAAATAGTAAATTCGTAACAATTAAGTTGAAATTCTGTCAGAGTAAACTATGAAACACTATATGCGTGTCAAAAATTGCTAACTATTAGTACAAGTCTCGATCTGTCTGTTTTTTTTAGTGTAATCGCTTGACTTTTGGAACTGAAACTGCCGCTGTCATTTTCTTTTTTTTTAATTATTATTCCAAAAGTTGTTACAATTTATTTTCTCTACTAAGTTCGGCAATTATAACTCCCCGATAGTACAGGTGAAAATAACAGGTGGCGCATTATGAACAATAAATTTTGAATTAAACTACATTAATTTACTTCTGATAATGTTAGGCAATATTCTCGCCTTGATTGTATTGTTTCCCGAAAAGGGAAAAAATCCCATGGGTAATTTCATTTCGTAATTATAATTTTAAATGAATCTAGATTATGTATTGCCGTTTAAAATCCTTTATTAAAAAATCATACTTATTTTATTATGTTATATTTTGTACATAGAGCTAATTATTAGACTAAGTGATTTAGTTCAATTAAAGAAAATTTCCTAACACAAATCCGTACCAACATGAGAACTAGTGATATTCGATAGCCAATTAGTTAAGTTCAGCAATAATTGTACCTGGAATGAAAATAAGAACATTCTAGAAATCTTTAAAATATCATTCATCACATTCATAGTTGTGTATGTTCAATATTGAATAATTTTAAAATTAAATTTTCAATCTTTTTGAGACTTTATATAAACACTAGAATTAACTAAATGTAGGAAATGAGGTAGTAATCCATGAAATGATATCCTATGATAATCCTATTAGATTATAGACAGACAGACAGATACAACGCAGAGCTTCGTACGTAAGTACATCAGTTCAGGTTACCATACCACATCAACACAGAGATGCAACTGCCCGTTCAAATCCAGGAGTGATAGCGATAATAGAAGTATTAGCTGTAATGGTGTAATGCCTCCACATATATTCGAGTTCGCTTACAGTTAATCTGGTAAGCCCACCGTTGAGTCTAACGTACTCATCACAAACGGGTTAGTCCGACGTTTCCAGGATTAATTTGACGATTCCGGTGACAAATCGAAGATAACCAACCAGTTGGTAATCTCGAGGATAAATCGACACAGTACAAATGGTGAGCCCCACGTCGAAATCGGCCACCACAAAAATGGCGGGCCCGACAACAAAATCGACACACTACCATGGAGTATTAGATTATAAAATATAAATGAAGTTACAAATATTTAAAATGTAGTTGAGGTAGTGACTAAATGATCTCTAATAACTGCTAAGGGATATAAATATTGAATCTAATAAGAGATGTTATATTCATTGATCGGTAAGATATTTCAGTTTAAATTAAACAGCAACTTCTACCTGTCTAGTTTTCAATGGTTTTTCTACTTCATGTCAATTTTATGATAACGACATGTTTCCTAAAACAATTTTTATTTAAAGAAGTATATATATATATATATATATATATATATATATATATATATATATATATATATATATGTATATATGAATGTTATGTATTCGAATTATTCATGAAATATAACACCTTAAATGCACACTGAATAGGCAAACACAAGTTAATTATCTATTGTTTGAGCTAACGTACTTGAATGTTATCGATGCAAGATTATCTACGAAGAGTGTCTAATTAGGTGTTGTCGCTTATCTGTCAAACAGGATATAACTAAGCTTATCCTGAGGAGATGGCTATACCGGGTCTACTATGAGATAACTTAACCAACGAATGCGTAAACCTCTCTTAGACTGATTTGAAAAGAGCCAAACAAACACAATATTTTCAATGTTTAACAGCTATATATTATTTCAAGATTATTACAGTTATTGTTTATATTAATATCATTTTTTCACATTTGAAATCATCAATCAATCATTGTTAGACCAACATTAGAAACCCCGAAGCACTGGACGGCCATCAAGTCCTGGTATGGGACTCATCAGTAGCAGTGCGCATCCGCGACTCCTGCACCCCGCAGGATTCAAACCCGGGACGTTCGGTATTGTGCGTGTTGGATGCCGGCCCAGTGGTCCGATGGTTAGGCGTTCGCGCAAGGTCTTCCAGTACTTCCAGGTTTCTAATGTTGGTCTAACAATGATTGATTGATGATTTCAAATATGGATATTATTATTATTATTATTAACGTTATTACTAATATTTCAATAAACAAAAAAAGCTTTTAAACTTAAAAATATCAATTAACACAACAAAATAGTGTAACATTGAATTAATTGTTCATTTTTTATTTACCATTACAGTTATTTATTTAATGTTTGTTTATGTGTTTTTGGTCATTTCATTTTATACTGAATTATATTCATTGCAATTAGGGAAACATTCATTACGCTCCTCTATTATTATTATTATTATTACACATGTACACATACACACACAAGTATGTATGTACACATAGATAAACACTTAAGCTGGGATCAAGATCTATTGAGAGTTGATTTTCCCAATCAATAGTCTTAACATGTGTATTCATTCATTTAAGCGTCTTAAATATATCTAGAGAGTGAGTGAGTGGCTGGGAGAGAGAGAGAAAGAGACTGGCTTAGAAAAATTTCTGTCAACTGTATATATAAACTAATAAAAATCCCTAAATCGACTCTTTATTTATTCTAATAATAATTTATCAATTACACTAATGAAATCTACATTAAAATGTTTATATTTTATTTTTTTTTTTTAAGGAAAAAGATAGAAACTTTATATAAAACAAGTCGATCATGATAAATAATTTATTAGGTTTAAAAAATTATAAAAAAATAATAATAGTAGTAGGGATTGTTAATCATACAGATAGATTACATGTAATGTGTACAACACAATGATTTATATAATAATAATAATGAGAGAATAATTCACTTTATTTTGAAAAATAACACACTATAGTTTTGTTTTTATTACCTACATTAAGCAGTAAGTACTTTAATCAATCTGTATACATTTAAACAAACATATGATCAATTGAATTATTGAACAGAATTGAACAGAATATGCTTGCTTCATGTACCAACAATAATATATAGTAAGTAGTAAGAATAACAGTACTAACAGTACTAATAGTTAATCAATTAAAAAAAATAAGTAAAAAATAAAACATACTAAGTAAATGTTAATTAAGAAATCAGGCTAACAATTAGTTAGATTGTATTATACATGAACAGTTATAGATAAAGAATTTAAGGATATTATTTATCATTACACTGCTTATAGGATAGACCGGATTAATTAATTTAACATAACACAATAATATTCAATTGTCAATAGTTTTTTTTTTTGTTGAAATAAAAGTTTCATCTACTTAGAATTATGGGAAAAAACAGCAACAACAACTGCTATTGATCATTTGTTTAGTGGATAATAATATTATATGGCATGGATTATATGAGATCATAGAAAATAAAGGTTAGAATACTGTAGTAATAATAATAATAATAATAATAATCCGTAGAGCCACATTTCTGGATATTCGAAGTGACTTTTATCGTATAGATGAATAATAGACAGTTATAAATCATTGTTTATATATTTACTAATTAAAATTAACATAATTTTTTTAATGTTTAACAATAATTTTATCGTAAGCGCTGAACACTACTTTCAACATAGTTCTATGGTTAGTAGGAATCAATTGACTCATTTAAAATCGATTTATAAAGCGTTGACGAATTAGTAAACTGTATTGAATAGAATAGTTTACTTAAAACAGAACTTGCATTGCATGAAGTATTTGTGTAGACAATAATTAATGGCTATTTTAAGAAAGGTTTATAGCTAAGATTACCAATAACACTCATCTCCGATTTTCTTATTTATTTAATGTATACTTAGAAACAATTCAGCAACTATTCCCCTTCCTAAAACACAGTAAACATATCTTCCATGAGATTGTACATGGCAAGGTTAACTGGCATATTACTAAACTGTCTTTAAACAATCATTTAAGCTCGGATAAACAGTAGTAATTATAATGAAGAATAAAAGACTACTTACTTCATAGTCAGATTCACAGTAATGGATATCATATTAGCAGCTTCATACCTGTTCAACCGATTTACAACATATACGTCAGTTTCACTGAAGTAGCCAAGATTTTTATTTAATTTTCGGATGAAAAAGTAGTAAACTATTGATATAAGTCTCGGTTTGTTTCAGTGTAATCGCTAGAATTTGGGAATCGAAACTATCCCTGTCATTTTTTTATTATTCCATGAGTTGCTGGATACCTAGCTATTCTGCAAGTCGCTCGAATACTAACCTTGACATAGAGAAAATACTATCATAACCTTATCCCTTGTATTTCAGGTATGTCACTTCCACAAGTTTGAATATGGCCCAACATTTGTGGTCCCAAAAGACTACAAGACACCAGTTGTAGATTTTCCGCTCATAATCCGGAATACCTATGGAACAATATGCAATAAATCATTTGTCCATGACCATTTGTGTCTTATCGGTGTCACTTGCAAACATCCGATTTGCATCATCCAGTGATTCTTTAATTTAGTAAGAATTAAAATTCGCTATGACTGGATCGACAAAACCCCCTTCCAGTGAGGAAATAAAACAACTTTTCTACCATCATGAATCATTCTGCATCATGAACGACTATCCAAAGTCTAAAAGACTGGTGATGATGCACAAACCCTTTTATACGTGCGTCATACAACAATTTCTCACCAGCCACCCTGATATGAACCAAATTCTGAATTTTGTGTACGGTTGTGCTAAGTGTCAACAAGCCACAAAACTCATCAGTTGAGTGTCGCTCCCACTACCCAAAAATCCTTGTTTTAGAGTACGTATATACTTTGTGGGATCAGACAATGGCATCATCTATCTGGACCGCGTCAACACATTCTCAAAACAATCAGAGATTCTTTTGTTGGTCCCACTACCAACAATAACCAGAACCCTCCAGAAACCGATAGAGGTTTTTTCTATCAAAGGAGAATTAGATAATTTACTGTCAAGGAATTGATTACAGTTTACTTCAAGTCATTTTCACGAGTATGATCGCGAACAATCTATCACACGTATTTGCTCCTTATCATGCCATCTTCAGTCAAATGAACAATTAGAGCGTTTTGCAGATATTTAAAAAAGTTGCTGCTAAAATCAAAGAAGGAATGAACGCCTTTCAATATATTGCATACCCTTCTGCTAGCGCAGAGTCACGCCAAAGATGCACCATCAATTCGGAAATCATCAGCGTAAGTCTTCATGGGTAACAATTTGAGAATAAATCATCACCTAATGTTACCAAAAAGAATTACCTGTAAATACGCGGTACTAGGGAAAACATACGTATTAGAAATTGCAGCTCCTGTGTTCATTCTGCTTATAGATGGATGTGTGACACATTTACAGAAGGAAAAGTGATATGAAGGTTGCATCGGGTTATGCATGAGGTAGAGGCTGTAAACGACAAATAGATACGGTATATCAATTCCAAAAAGTGTATCATCGAAGTGTACAATGGTAACAAATAAGTTACTTGCCATAGAAAATAATAGTTGACACTTTCAGTTTACTTCAAAGCCTGAATGATTCTAAAAACAACACCTTCAGAACAAGCTGGTCTAAAAAAATGACCTTCCCGACAATAGTGGTAGACAGTTCAATAGACCCTTCAGGAATCATGCTATTAGTAAGCAGTATGTTGAAGCTGTGCAATCTCAAATTATAAATTATATGAGGTAACTCATGTTTAAACCCCGTTACGATAAATATTATTCAACGTGAACACTGATCACCTAATGTCAATACATGTTTACGACATTTTGTTTTAAGGATGAATACTCAGCTTAAACATTTGAATAATTTTTCATTGATGCAAGAAATCGTCAGACTTAATGATTTTCAATTAATTATACCAGATGAACATCAAAAATAGCTTCATTTTATTGAGGCAGAGAAAAGAATAAGATAGTATTAATCTCATTTATGATATTGAAGTTGCAGTAGCGTGAATAATTAGAACAGTGCATAAACTTATCAGAGTCATTTTCTTGACTAACTCAAATTTTTCTATGTTCAGGTCCCTGCATTATAAAAGCATTTTAAGCCAAACTATTTCAGTTGTACATTTTTCGAAACCATGAATCGATCAATGTCGGACCACCATTAGAAACCTGGAAGCACTAGATGGCCGTTTCGTCCTGGTATGGGACTCATCAGTGGCAGTGCGCATCCACGACTCCTGCACCTCGCAGGATTCGAACCACGGCCTTCGGTATTGTAGGCGAACGCCTAACCGTCGGACCACTGAGCCGGTATCTAACACTGTTAATGTCTAACTTCGATCAATTTACGGAGTTGCGCAACCTCACACACAGTCTTCGGTAGTTACTGTCTACATCCGCACAGGTTGAACTTCACTGGTCACGTCTTCCCACTAGAACTCGGAGAAGATTCCTCACTAAGCTAGACACTAGTGAGAACAGGTAATTTGCATTACGGGGTTGTGAAGATTGTTAAGTTACACACTTTTTGAAACCATGAATCGATCAATGTTGGACCACCATTAGAAACCTGGAAGCACTAGATGGCCGTTTCGTCCTGGTATGGGGCTCATCAGTAGCAGTGTGCATCCACGACTCCTGCACCCCGCAGGATTCGAACCCAGGACTTTCGGTATTGTAGGCGAACAATTACTACAAATCAATAATTCGATAAGTAAAAGTTTTTTTTTACACTTCATCCGATCAAATTAAATGATACAATTATATTTTCTCAATTTAATTCAATTATTATTTTTCAACTAAAATGTACTTACACATTTTATGAGCTCATCATTTTCAATGTAACATTATGTAATTCGTTATTTTACAAAGAAAAAATGCCGAGTATGTTCAAAATATGAATTCTTTTGTAATGAATCAATTTATTATCTACATATTTCTGAATAAAATAAATATTTAATCATTCGGATGAATAGTTTTTATGACTTCTTCTTTATTGAACATTTAATTTTATACATTTAAACAAAGTGTTCAATAAAAAAAACAAAAACAAGAACATATATGTGCAAACAGTTGTTTTTTTGCAATATTTGATTAAAATAACCAGAATTGTTTAAATTTACTATAAAAGAAAATGATATAATTTAATGCCTCCCAACATTTTATTTTATTTGTTATAAACTAAGTTTTATTAATATTATCGCTAAATGTTGAAGATTAACAATTTCTCCATGATATTATATCAAAACACTGTGTTTGCATGGATTAAATGATATTCTATAAACTTTGAGTATCAATGTGTAAGATCCATTTTTTTGAAGGTTTTGTTTGTGAAAATTCCTTCATGTATACATTTGTAATTTGTTCTTATTGATTCCTTCAGTTGTATATGTTGTTAGCCTGTTCGATTCCATCCTGAGATGATAATATATTTCTATTTCATTATAGTTTCTATTTCTTATGCCTTTACTGAGTTCGCATGTTTCTTTCTGAACTGAATTTATGTTGTCTAAGCTGATACTTAGTCATGGTTACAGCCATATTGATTTGTGTCTCCTTTGATTGAGTTGCTTGCAGTGACTGGTATTGTGCATTTTTATTGTGAATTGAACCACTCTTTCCAGAATAGGAAACACTCTATGTTATGTAGTAACCAAATATTATCTGTCGAACGAATCTGATCTATCTAGGATGGATAGAATAACATTTATTTGAATAATTGAACAATTGTTGCTGGAATAACTGAGCGGTAGTAACTGTTTAGGTAATGATGTATATTTATATTTATGATGAATATTAGAACTGTTATTCACCCAAATCACCTGTGTTTTGATTGCAACTGGGCAAGACGCGTATCTAAACTACCTAGACATTTATTCCTCAATCCAAACCTCAGTTTGGATTCTTCACACAAATTTGTGCATTAAATTCTTTGTAATAATTTAATATCGTTATCAGAAATAAAGTCATGCATTCGAGATCATCATAAGGAGAACCAAGTAGACTGCTCACGTGTTACCATTTCTACATGAACAGTTCGGCTCAGTCCTGTGGTGCAACCACACAAGCACCTGATACCCTGGTGGACCATTCACGCCATTTATATACACTGTTACATATATTGTGATTGTGATCGCGTCAATCAAAATGCACCGCATGAACAGGCCATTTCGACCCGTCCCGCTTACATGACTGTCAAACCCATTACCATTAGCAATGGTGATATTCAATACAACATCCCACTGACGATGGCCCTCGGGAATATTGCAAACTAACCATCTATATCAGCGAAATCGGTCGCCCTGTATGTGGACTGTTAGCAATGCTTGCCAAAACAATGCCAAACTATCCACAATCTTCACAGCGAACCTGTAAACCTTCAACTCTATATAGCAGTATAGCATATGGTGTACACATATATGGAGTAGGATAGTAGAAGAGATAGCCCAGCTTGATGCGAATAGGCCTAAACACTTTAATTACCCTCTTGTCTCATGTTTGACCAATCATAAGCATTGAGTGATGTTTACTGTCTATAAAATAAATAAATATTATAACTCATGATATTAAAAAGAAGAAATTGATAATGATTATTTCAAAATTAGATTGAATATTTCGAATTGATAATTACAGTAACTTAAGTCAATATATATATATAAGGTGATTGGGCTTGATCGATAATCAAATCCTGAATCTTGATTTGATAATAATTAAACTTCATCAAAAATACTCCTTAGTTTTTTTGGAGAAGAGATATATATTCTTAAAAAGGGATTTCAGGGATACTCAGTGTCACATTTACAGACATTGCTTCTGAGCTACCTGTACTGTAGATGATATCCTAAACACTGAGTAGTAAACAGTTTCATACTTACATGGTACCTAGAATTACTTAAAGCCAGAAGTTATAAAAAAACATTCGATACACCAGTTTAATTATAATCTGATCAATAGTGTTTAACTACAACTACGGAATCAGGCGTGACTGTATATTCCTAGTTTATTGGACATTGAACGACCTTTATAACCATACTGTTTTTTTATATTTGGATGATGATTCAAAAAAACCGCCCACAAACCTATTTGAATTAAAATTATCATAGTATGCTCAGTTATGATTAAACTGGTGATAAGTTTCAAATTTTATTTAAAAAAGGGTTATCAGTAAAGTTTAGTCTTATTGAACATATAACAACTGCCATAGTATTTGATAAACTAATTAAATTTTTTTAAAATATAAAGGATTGCACTTGATCTCATTAGTTCGATGCTTTCACAAATTTTATATTTCACTGGTTTCTGTTCACAGGAAGAGAGAGAGAGAGGTAGAAAGGAATTAACTTTTCAATACTCCCTACTTGTTCCAACAATACCCTAATGATGAATGTCAGTATGTAATAAAAAAATCACTTACATATGCGATCTAAAACCATGAAAAATCTCTGACAACTGTAAGTTTTTTTTTATAAAATCAAATCAAATTGAATTTTTTTTTAATTTTACCTTCAAAAAGTAATTCATCATTAATAAGTGTAGTAGTGTTAAACAATTCCCAACTTTTTTCATAAGATTTTTAAATTTTACATTATTTTGTAATAAATGTTAACCGAAACAGACACACACTAGATATGTGTGTATGTCTATGTATATGTCTACACACAAAACCATCTGTCAGCTATGAATTATTCTATTATGGTTGTGTTTTTTTATTTTTTCAGAGAACATTTTAATCCTGTTAATTGAATATACATGAGTGTGTGTATCTGTATGTGTCTGTGGTGTGTGTGTGGCGTGTTGTGTGCGTACCTGAGAAAATTACAACATTAAGTAATCTGGTTGTATGAACCATTTATTATAATTTTGTCAATCTCTACCGTTAAACTACAATGATGATGGTGTAAGCTTAATCTTTAGCCATGGTTGTTTTATTAAAATAACAGAAATATTATACACAAATCAATGCAGAGAGAGAGAGAATGAACTATAAATCACCATAAATTATTCCCGTTCTTTTTAAATCTAAAGTTTAAATGTCAACATCATCATCATCATCTGATGTGTGTGTGTGTATTTGTGTATAAAATATGGAGTAAAAAAGAAAATAGAACAACAAGTTTAGTACCAATTTGCATTAATTATAATCATCTATCTACCTGTCTTACATAATCTTTTTCTAGGTTATATTTAGTACAATTCGGATATTCTATTTCTACACATCGACATATATTTCTATGTAGTTTGATGAATTTATGACCAAATGTTAACACATCATTACAGAATAGACAAGATAAGACAAGACAAGGCAAGGCAAGACAATTTTATGACTGTTTACATAATGTAAGATTTTCTTAAAAACGTTAATACCATCGTTTCAATTTGATTTTATATACGGGTTCCTGATGCCTAAATAAAAGTAAATAAACAAATAGAAACATCACTAAGCATGCATTCTCGTTAAAAACCATTACTTGTGATTGATTTACATTGAATAGAAAACTTTGGTGTTTTTGAATGAATTCCAGTCGTTAAATAAACACACACAGGTTGTCACCATCATCATCTCTAACGACGGTCATAAATCTACGTCTCATAACACTGTTGAATCTATAAATATAAACTGTTCGAACTTGGTAACATGTCATTAAAATCATTTAAGTAGTATAAGTAATTAAAAAAAGATTCATGTATAATCAATAGAAATGTCCCTTAAAGACAATAAACATCATTTTAGTTACCGGCTGAAAATAAATAAAGATTTATTGAAAATTGAATAATTGCGTTATTATCTTAGATTTGAAGTATATGTATATTTACTTGCTATTGAACTTAGGATTTTTAATATGCTTAGTATATTTTCTAGACAAGGATTGGTGAAGAAGTAAAGTCACTATTTCTACAATTGAAACACATTTGAAATCCAAAACTACTATCAACTAACACCAAAGTTAGAATTTCCAATACAAACAAATGTCAAGACAGTTCTACTGTGTGATTTGGAAACTTGGAGAACCATGAAAGCCATTATCCTAAACATACAGGTGTTTCTTAACAGTTGTCTATACAAGATACGATGGATCCGTTGACCAAAAACTATTACTAACAACCTACTGTGGGAGAGAATAAACCAGATTGCAACTGATAAAGAAATTAGCAAAAAGTATTGGTGGTGAATAGGACACACACTGATGACATCTCCCAACTGTGTTATAGGGCAAGCCGTCACTTGAAACACTGAGAGCTAAAGGAAAATTAGCAGATTAAGGAACGTCCTGAGCCGAGAATTGGAAGCAGACATGAAAAGAATGAATAGGAATTGGGCAGAACTAGAAAGGCAGACCCGGGACAAAGTTGGTTGGAGAATGCTGGTCAGTGACCTATGGTTCACTAAAGCAGTAGGTATGGATTTTTAGAAAGCATCAAATTTGATACAGGTGCATCATATTCATGAATTGATTGAAGGCAACGAATGTAGATTACTCGATACTTATTTAGTCAACTGATAGTAACATATTTACTTCGAAAAAATGTTGATCATAAGTTCAGATTACTGAGAAATTCTAAGGTTAAAACCAATAACCAATTGATTTCGAACAATTTTAAAGATAATGTTAGTGAGTAAAGTAAAAATAAACTTTAAGCTGAACAGTTTTTATCAAATTTTCTTGATTTTATACTCAGTATTTCACATGATAAATGATAGATTCATTAATAATATGATAAATATTACATAAATCTATAATTTCCTCTTTTGTCATATACTTGATAATTATATCCATAGGGATAACTTAAGTTCCAACAAAGAATTTACAATAAAATGTGTTGAACTCTGTCGTATCATTGGCAAAATCCACTAAATTTCTATCTGATGTTTGTGTTGATCATGATGTTGTTCAGCAGAAGAACAATCAAAGCTCCATAACCAAAACATCCAGTTCAGAGAACGAAACACCACCACAGTAAACAAGAATATATTCATGAAATGAACTTTAATTCAATTGAAATTCTGTTGATCACATGTATAAATCGAGTTACTCGTGTAATTTTCTTAAATAAAAATTCTTGTTGTTAACATGATCACAGATTAGTCAGTGATTGGATATAAAAATTAACATTTCCATTGCTTTTATGAATTTCAACCAGTGAACATTGAATTCTGTTTGTTTTAAATAATTTTGAATGTGATAATTATCATAACTAGTTCATAAATTTGAAATTTTCACTAAAAAAAATCCCAAGTGTGAGTGCATTGGCTCATTTTTAAACATAATTCTTTTTGTATCCACCAATCTATCATTTAGTTTAGTGCGCACTAATAGTATCTTTCACAAAATTTTCATACTTTTTTCTTTTAATCTGAAAACAAAAATGAAATCAAATTTATATATCATTAAAATTCATGAAAATTTTTTTTCAAAAGAAAAAAAATAGAGAAATGCCTCATTTTTATTTTTTCTAGAATTATCTGCTTTGTTTTGTTTTTTCACTTTCAACTTGATGCAACATAATTCATGTTATCTAAACACCCTGTTTTAATTTCTATGATAAATGGATGATTGAAAAAATTGGATAGAGTAAGCAGATAAATTAGAGAAATGAGGAATGAGAAACAAATAAGTCACACGTACACACACTATACTTATTTACTTACGCCTGTTACCCCCAACGGAGCATAGGCAGCCCACTAGTTTTCTCCAAAGTACACACATACACACACATAAACAAACAACAGAAATGAAATTAGTGTGAATTAAATATTTTTTTAAAAAAAAACAAAAACATTCCTCTTCCTGAATCGTTTTTTTTTCTACTGAACGAATAAAAAAACAACAAATTTTTATTCATTTTCATTTTCATCAATGAATTTTGATGATTATACTGACTTACAACAAGCAAATACACATAGATGCCTCCCCTTCATTCATTCATTCATTCATTCATTCATTCATTCCGTCATCAGAATGTATTTTCTGATTTGAAATTAGCTTGCCAACCGTTTCTCTCTTCAGAGTGTGTTTTATTTGCTGATAATTTCTGTTTTGATTTGTTTTGAATTCACAAATCTAGAGTGGATTGAATGAATGTGTACATATGAGTATGTGTACATACATATCTAAAGTGTGAGTATAATTTGATTTAACCATTGATGATGATATTTGCTTGATTTAATTGGAAAAATTTTTAAAAATCAAAATATCCTTTAAATAAATTGTTCGATTTAGTATTTTTTTTCGAAGGAAGTAGGGAGAGGGAGAGAGAGAGAGAGAGTAATTTTCTCGATATTATTGAATGTGAATCAAATGTTTGCCTGATGAAAATATCAATCCAATATAAATGCTACATTAAAAACACACACGAGAAAGTGATGAGAGTTTTAGGTCATGAAATTAGATGTGAATAGTTTGTTAATCGTTAAGTTAATGAGTTGAAAAGTACACTAGCTGACTTACCGTTGTCAGATTTCAGTGACAATGAATTTTGGTAGTACACGTTCCTTGAATAATGAAACTGTTTTAACAACAAGTGATCGCTAGATAAATCCGAGTCTTAGTGAACATTGTCTCAAGAATATCATGTAACTAGTTGATGAATAACAGTGGGATTTAGTATACTGGTTTCATCTTATTTGAAATTCATTGGTATTGTTTAATTTGAGACTCGAATTCAATCCTTTTAGATTTAAATGCCTAACATGTTATCCATTTGTACTTTTCGATTGTTCATATTCATGACTACAAGTGTATAGATTCCATTTTACAAGTAAAAATTTAAATGCCAACATATGAAGAAGTAGTTACCTAGACCTTAATCTGTTATGTTAATTTATATATATTGAACAGTGGAATTAAACAGGATAACTCTTTACTTAAATAACACATGACTTAAAGTTTAATAATCAGGAGAATTCGTAAATATTTTTTTGATTTAGTTTTGTATTAATGAAATTTTTTTTAGCATTCTGAAATTCATAACAGATTGATGTAAATTTTTCATTCATTATTATAACTAGAACTATCATAGACTAATCATATTTTGATATTCATCGTTATGCTAATACTTGCCCACTTACTTACTTACGCCCGTTACCTCTCTGATGAACAAAAGACCACCGAAAAGCATTATTTTCCAGCTAATATTGTTCTTGGTCAGATTTTCCATTTTTACTGTATTGTTGTTCAGTCTTTTCACGTTTGTCTTCATTTCTAGGAGCATTGTGTTCCTTAGTCTTCCTCTTGTCGTCTATTCCTGAGAGTTCTAAGTGAGGGCTTGTCCCGTGACGCAGTTAGGAGATTTCCTCAGTATGTATCCTATAAAACTTCAGCGCTTCCTCAGCTGAAATCTGGTTTGATCTCTCCCACAGTAGGTTGTTGCTGATAATGTCTGGCAGACTGATCCACAGTATCTTGTGTAGACAACTGCTGATGAACACTTGTATCTTCTGGATGATGGCCTCCGTAGTTCTCCATACAATAGAACTGTCTTGACATTTATGTTGAAAATTATGTGTTTAGTGTTGGTTAACAGTTGTTTTGAGTTCTAGATTTTCTTCATCTGTAGAAATGCTGGCCATGATTTACCAATTCTATACCGATAAGTCCAATCCAGTTTTATCCATTTTCTCTCATTGGTATTGTTAAAGTAAAATGAATATACTGTCATATTTTATAACAGAATTATTTCGGTTCTTTAAATATTTGTACGAGAGAGTAGTGAATAAAAGCATTCTGCACGAACCTACGTTGTTTACTTTAAAATTTGTGAGAAGTTATGACGAATAAAGCAGAATTCATTAGAAATACAGTTCAATAATACACTGGTAATATGACATGAGCATCTGACTTCCAGATAGATGTATGAGATGGTGGATTCCAACCTTTGTGGTTTCTCAATGTTGTCCTCTACATGTCCTCAGGGGACAATAGTTTCGTTTACAAGTTATGTCATGTATTTGCACTGTAGAAAAGTATTAAAGACTAAGACAAGACGAATATTCGTTATTCTGTGTAAAAAAGGTACTAACACCAGTGTTAAGGAATGATGAAATCCATACTGAAAAAGTTTCTCAGAATATTGTAACAACTAGTCCTAATTTAGATAAATACAATGACTGTCTAAGTAAGATTAGTCAGTGATGTTCAGTATGGAAATCCAACAATCTCTGTGAAACGCCCATATTAATAAAAATCATATGTTCACTAGTTACTGACTTTGAAAGTTTATTCCAAGAGTTTTGGTGAGAAGTTGTAACTAGCAGGAGTTCAGTCGTGTCGAGTGTTAAACTGTTATCCACTGCAGGCAAGTGAAAATAGTCGCTCAATTTTGACAATCAATTGAAGTTAGACATACCTATTATTGCTTGCCAGTTCAGTATTCGATCATTTTAACGCTCGCCGCAAGATATCAAGATCTTAATGGAATCATGTATACATTTATCAACCAGATAAGTTCAATTTCACGCTCAATTCCATGCTGAGTGAAATTGACTCTTCAACCATGAACACAACTCATCAATAAATAACTCTGTACAATTCAAATGTTAGAACAACAATAACAACAACAACGATTATTACCGATTAAAACAAGCCATAATTCATTCACTTGTTTGTTATCATTGTCACATGATCAATTGAATTGTTTAAATTAGTGTTTCCTTTGCTTTTCATTTATTTCGTTTGAAGAAAAAACAAAACAAAACAACACTTTGATTAATGCGAAAAGATCACGAAAATATATCGAATGAAATTTATAAATAAAAAAGATGTTAATAAGAGATAAAGCAACCAGAGTTTTAATTTAAAGTTAATTTTGACTTTAGAGTGAGTGGGTGAGCGAGTGAGTGAGTTAGAGAGAAAGCAAGCAAAAACTAGAATTATCATCACTAAAGGTTATTATTTTTGAAAAAGAGGGAGCATTTAACAATTTCTCTCTTTCAACTATGTATATACATGTACGTGAATATGATATGTGCACATTCTTACTGGTTCATGTTGTTGAGTTAACTAACTCTTCTCTAACTAAATTTATACAGTAGAACTATTTCCTTAATTCATGAATGTGACTTTTTTGAAATAAGGTCGAATAGATAATGACAAGTGATAATAGAGCTAGCTAGCTAGCTGTTCGTTGATTAAAATAGTTTCTAAGAGTTTAAAGTAGAATGTTTTTGTTTTTTTTTTCATTTTAACATAGATTGTCATCAACTGGAAAAGGCTATTTGAAAATTTAATATTGAAACTTGAAAGAGAAAATGATTTACTTAAAACAACACTTGACTAACTTTTGAATTTTGATCAACCATCAAGTTAGACAGTGACACCGTTAGATACCGGCTCAGTGGTCAAACGGTTAAAGCGTTCGCGCACAATACCGAAGGTCCTGGGTTCGGATCTTGCGGGGTGCAGGAGTCGTGGATGTGCACTGCTACTGATGAGTCCCATACTAGGATGAAACGGCCGTCCAGTGCTTCCAGGTTTCTAATGGTAATCTAACATTGATCGATTCATGGTTTCAAAATTGTGCATCTTAAACTTCTCTAATATTTTTTTATTTAAAAAGTGTATATTAGCAAATCGATCGAATTAAATCAAAATTAATTTTCTACGTTTAATCAAAAATATTTTTAATGTGTAAATAATAAGTTACTCTGAGATTCTGTTATTTGATCAAATACTGGTCATAAGTGGCTTCAAATTTTAATAACAAGAGTTAAAAATGTTTTCATATCGATTAGCGATAGTTTGACAGAGAAAAAGTTTACTGTCAAACAATCACGAAAAAATATACAAAAAAAATTTTCACATTATGTTTTCAAAATCCTGATAAGTTTTTTGTGTTTTTAAATTGTATACATTTCAATAATAATCAATGGTGATCACTTCTAAATTCATTCGACTGTTTAGTTTTACTGTTCGTATAATATTATAGATTTTTTGACCGAATTTGTGAAAAAAAAACAGTATACTGTTTCATTAAAATATATTTTGATATTATACAAGTCTTGGCAAAAGACTTACTTACTTACTTACGCCTTTTACCCCCAATGGAGCATAGGCCGCTCACCAGTTTTCTCCAACCAACTCTGTCCTGGGCTTCCCTCTCCAGTTCTTTCCGATTTTTGTTCATTCTTCTCATATCTTTCTCTATTTCTCGGCGTAATGTGTTTCTTGGCCTGCCTCTTTTCCTTTTACCTTGAGGGTTCCAAGTGAGGGCTTGTTTTGTGATGCAATTGTGTGCTTTGTAGTGTGTGTCCTATCCACTTCCATCGCTTCTTCCTGATTTCCTCCTCCACTGAAATCTGGTTTGTTCTCTCCCACAGTTCGTTGTTGCTGATGGTGTCTGGCCAACGAATCCGAAGTATTTTGCATAGACAACTGTTCATAAACACTTGTATCTTCTGGATGATGGCTTTTGTCGTTCTCCATGTTTCCGCTCCATACAGTAGAAGTGTCTTGACATTTGCATTGAAAATCCTGATTTTGGTGTTGATTGATATTTGTTTGGAGTTCCAGATATTTTTCAACTGTAGAAACGCAGCCCTTGCTTTACCGATCCGCGCCCTCACATCTGCATCCGATCCACCTTGGTTGTCGATGATGCTGCCCAGATATGTAAAGGTGTTAACGTCCTCCAAGGCATCTCCATCAAGAGTGATTTGGTTGGTGCATGTTGTGTTGCATCGGAGAGTTTCGCTGTTTGCTTTATGTATGTTGAGACCTGATGCTGGAGAGGCTGCTGCTACAGTGGTCGTCTTCTCTTGCATTTGTTGTTGCAAAAGACATTTACTTAAATTCATGACTGTTGAAGTTCATATATGTCAAGAATGAAACAGTTCTCACTTATAAGATCTGATGATTATCAAACCATATTGAAAATTGAACATCGTTGAAAATGTAAATAACTGTATGCCCAGTAATCTAAAGACTAGTCATTAACCTAGTGACCTGAAGATTCTGACTCTTTATTCATGGTTGAGTAGCAAGTGCACATTGTTAAAGAGTTGTATATTAGTACGAAATACTTGTCTAGTTCTCTCTGATTCCCAATAGTAATTACAAAGAGATCAATCTTTGTGATAAATATAACATACAGATTTCATAATAGTTATTAAAACAATTGAGAAATTTTATCCAGTGATTGAATTATGTGAAACACAATTGTTAAAATAAAAAAAACTGGTTATAAATCAATAATTCATAAGAGGAATGATAGGATTAATTAAGTGATTACTTTTAAACGTTTAAAAATCCCCATCACATTACGAATATTCCATCTAACAAATTTTCTATAAACAATACTAAATCTAGGTTCAAACGATGTATCTCGTTTTAAATTTACCTAATTATAGGATTATTCATTAATTATAGAGCCTGAATTAATTGAAAAGAATATTCCTTATTCATACAACAGCGTGTTAATTGATTACTGATTAACATTGAAAAAGGGTCATCTGAGTTACGCATAAATTAAATGATAAAGTGGATAAATTAAGCTATGAAAATGTTAGTCATTATAACGTTATAGAGATTGTTGAGATTCAGTGAAATTACTTATTTATGAATGTTAGAACACTATTAGAAATCTGGAAGCTCTAGAGAGCCATTTCGTCCTAGTATGGGACTCATCATCAGTAAGCATTCATGACGTTCAGAAGGGGGGATCGAACCTAGGACTGGCGGAATTCACCAATGTTAGGTTTGAGGCATTTACCCATTGAAAAGAATGAATGAGGTCTCGCAATATCGTGGACTGATTGAAGTTAGGCGGTCACATCGTTGAATGCCTGTTCACTGCTCTACAAGTTAAGCGTTCGCATGAGAAACCGAAGGTCCCGGGTTCATTTGCCGCGAGTGATGGTTGTAGATGTACACTGCTGATGAATCCTGTACTAGGACGAAACGACTCTCCAGTACTTCAGGGTTTCTAAAGGCAGTCTAACATTGATAGATTTATGATTTCAATGAAAATATTAGTACTACTGGCTTATAAGTTTTGTCAATTGATGTTAATTCCTACAATGTCAGTTGTATGTTAAAAAGATAATTATCCAAATATTCAGTAAACTCCAAAACTACTACTCGATTAGATTAATATTCAGCAATAAGTATACCCCAAAACATCCATCTTGATAAAATTCCTGTCGATCTATTTCTCAACGATGAAGAGTGTTGCTTGAAAATTCAGTGATGAATCTGTTTAATTGTATGCTCAATGTATATAACTTCAAGGGATTAGTTGGCTCAAGAAGTAGTGATTTGAAATGAAAAAATATCTTATTGTAGAGATCATATAAGAAATAATGAAGGAGTCTATCGGCCGTTCTCTTAATTTAAGTTATAACTCAAATCTATTTATCTAGTCGTTAAGATTATACTCAACACTGTCACTAAATCAGCTGTCTATTCAGATCTTCTTTTTTCTAATATCATTTAAAGGAAATAGATGTGAAAATTACATCATGATTGGTAGATTAGACTTGAAGAAAATAATATTAGAGAAACTGAACAGACTGTTTCAAAACACAATGAGTAAATTCAAAAAAAATAATCTAAATTTGATGACATTATAGTATAACTAGACAGACATCAGTTCAGGTTGCCATACCACATCAGCACAGAGACGTAACTGTCAGTTCAAATCCAAGAGTGATAGTGATAGTAGAAGTATTAGCAGTAATGGAGAAGATTAGGAAGTGAAGATATGATTCAAAAAGTATAATTCAGTGAAATAAATTTAGAAGGAGAAAGGTAGAGATTATGAGGAATTCAGAAGCTTAGATTTTGAGAGAACATAAGGAGTGGATGCACCTGAGCCATTGCAAACGATTCCGAGCCATGTCATTCAAGGTCTCTAACCATCGGTGACTATCGTCTCGCGGACCCCGACCACGTAGTCTACATCTACCAACGTGACTCAGTCCACTTGTCAGTGACTTCATGGATTTCTGCCATGTTTTGGTTTGGCTGCCCCTAACTTTCTTCCAACCTACTCCTACACCACAAACCAAAGCTCGTCGCGGCAGTGGTTGTTTACCCATACATAACACATGTCCCAACCACCTCAACTGATGAAGTTTCAATACTTCATCTATTGATTTGCCATCCCTACCTAGAACTTGTTTCCTAACGACAGCATTGCTTATACGGTTGCCCCAGGATACACAAACAATGCTTCTGAGACATTGATGATCGAAAACTAGTAACCTACGGAAGTACTCTACCCTTCACGGCTATGTTTCGCACCCGTACAGTATAAGCATGCGATCAAAGCAATCACAATGAATTTTCAATCAGTTATGGAGCAATTAGAAAACATCATTTACAGATGAATAGTTTATGAAAAAGAAAATGATGATAATAATATCACATTGTACATTGAAGAAACAACGCCATGTTAATCCATCTTGATAGATATAGATTACCCATTTTCTAGAACCTTCAAGTCGATCTAAATAGATTTATGGCAATTTCTACATTGTTCCTAGTTAGGGTAAAGCATTCATGATAAGGATAAGAGGTTTAGAGCTAGGGTTTTCATCTCAAACCGACACTAACTGTTTTTTCAAATTCGTTCTGAATTCATTTCATCCAACGATTCAGGGGATGCTGTCTTATTAGTGCTACATGGTTACGGTTAGTTTCAAGCAAAGTATTCATGGTTAAAATCTAACGATAGTGTCGATTTTTCTGCTTTCTACAATCTACATAGACTTAATTAAGGAGTGAACGGGTGTCATATTACGATTTTACTCTATAAAAGCTACTGTCCAAATGTTTTGACCAGTATACAAAGTTATATATGTTGCTCATTATATGTGGTAATTGAATTTCGTGCAAAACCAAAACTTGCATTCTTGATTCCTGAATGAAGCTGCTACTATGAACCACTCGATTGAAAATCACATTGAAACTTGATGTTCTTGAATTCGATCTTGTGTTTTTTGGTTCATCAGTGTGTTGTTTTAGTAATGATGATGTATATGCTTGAATTAAATAACTAACCAATAAATACTTTCTGCTTTCCAATGGTCTTTTAATTAGTACAGTTATCATTGTAAGCATGCTATTAATCATTACATCAACGAATTTATTTAGCTGACTGATATGCTCGTCAACTGATATGCTTGAAAATATTACGAGAGAGTGAAGACAAATGATCCAGTAACACGATAGGGTACTCTAATCCGAGCATTCTAAGGCCCCACTAAGTGGAGAAAGAATTCTTGATATGGTGTAGAAAGTGTACTGTACAAGAACCTAGAAAATATGAGGTATTTCAAGCACACAAATCGAGTTTATTTATACATGACAGAAACGTCCTTGGGAGAGCCACAAAAATAGCGTATTAAAATAATACATCAACCAATATCAGCCAAGGATTTTCCGAGTGGGAAATGTGATCTCAAGGTTAACCGATCAGCCCATGAGCGAAAGCATAACTGATAAGTTCGTCACTTAGTCGATAAACGCGAACGAGAATTTTACCAGCGTCCAGGTAGGCTACCTTGAATCCCCAGGTTGAAGTAACAAGGCTTTGTAAGCGTAGAAAGTATATTCTACAAACACTCAGCAATCATAGTACAATCAAGCATACAACTCTCGTTTATTTATACAACATAGAAACGTTCTTGGGACAGTTGAGAAAACAGCACACTAGAATACACAGCAGCCAATCACAGCCATGGATTTTCGTGGTGGGAATTGAAATCTCAAGGTCAACTGATCAGCCCATGCTAGCAAACGTGAAATCCAAAATAAGGCGTTTAACAAGCGAGTTTTGGGGATCTAACATCCCCAACAATAACATTCAAAATTAGGACCTTTATCAAGTGAGTTCTGAGGATCTAACGTCCCCAATACTGACCAACTACTGTAAATCATCCAATGTCAATACATAATGGGATTGATTTTCTCAAACAGAAAGGCTAATATGGCATAACAACTAGCCAGCAAGTTTTAAAAAAATTTATTGCAGTATCTTGCCACAAATAATTGTTCAACTAAACAATCAATTCCAGTATTCCAATATATTATTGATCATTCATAAAGGAGTGTTATTTTTTGAAAATGACGTCATAAACTAATGTTTTTTAAGATATTCAACATTTATATGACTATTTAATATTGTCATTATTCACAATATGTCGTCAATTGATTATACTTTATATAAATCTTCCATTACATAGTAACAAAAAAAAATTGTTCAAAATGACATTTATTAGCCTTATTTATAAACCATAAACTCTTTGATGCATTTATGTGATTTCAAATTGTTTCAGTAAACCAGGCAAAAGCTGATTGTTTAAATAGAATGTCCACCTTGTGAAACAGTTTTGAATATTAGTACTTCCTTGAACACTTTGGAAAAGTTCAAAGTAATAAAATATATATATACAGTTTATAATCAATAAAATCAAAGCCATCTAAGAGTGCGAAATTTGAAAGCCTATATAAAATCATTAGGTGTTATGACAGAATTTCAACAATATCAGTCATCAAATTTAATGAGTTGATAAATAACTTTTTAAATTAAATACGAAATTTGACAAAACAGATTTATTTTTCAATCAATTTATATGAGCTAAATATTTTATAGTGAATTTGTTAACTCATAAAAAATCGATCTGATTAATGATCATAACAACGAAAAATATCCAGTTCACAGAGAACTGAACACCACCACAATCTCATCCAACTGAGCTACACATTTTCGCCATCATCTCACAATAATCAATATTTTGACTAAATATTGCCATGTTATATATTACTCACCAAGGTTACATTTTTTTATGATGGAATTGTTATAATGTATGTCAAATTAATTTTTATTTGATGTTTGACACAAGATTTCATTAACATCACGTAAAATGAAATCATAAACCTATCAATGTTAGACCACCAATGAGGTTAAGCGTTTGCTCGTGGGACCGATCGGTCTAGATTCGATTCTGACCTGGAATGTCATCAGTGAGTATTACTGAATGAGTTTCATACTATAACGAGACGTCCTTCGAGTACTTCCACGTTTTTAATGATAGTCTAGCATTGTTCGGTTTCTACAACATAGTGCTAAGAATACAAGTATTTACATTTGAAATCATTAGTCAGTCATTGTTAGACCACCATTAGAAACTTGGAAACACTGGACGGCCGATTCGTACTAATATGGGACTCATCAGTGGCAGTGCTCATCTACGACTCCTGCAACTCACAGGATTCGAACCCGGGACCTTCGGTATTGTGCGCGATCGCCTAACCATCGGACCACTGAGCCCGCATCCAACGGTGTTAATGTCTAACCCTGATTGATCTACGGATTTTGCGCAACCTCACCCAATTGTCTTCGGTAGTTACTGCCTACACCCGACAGGGTTGAAATCCATTGGTCACGTCTTGTCAACTAGAACTCCGAGAATTTCCTCACGAATCTAGTCACCAGTGAGCACTGCTACGATATTTTTGGGTACACCTTTGGAGATTTATGGTTTTACACATTTGAAATCATCAATCAGTCAATCATTGTTAGACCACCATTAGAAACCTGGAAGCACTGGGCGGCCGTTTCGTCCTGGTATGTGACTCATCAGTGGCAGTGCGCATCCACGACTCCTGCACCTCACAGGATTCGAACCCGCGACCTTCGGTACTGTGCGCGAACGCCTAACCTTTCATTATAAAATGTTGTGAAGATTGTTAATTTCGCAGTTCTATCTAATGAATTGAATTGAATTGGAGAATCATTCGGAAAATTAAAAAGGAATAGAAAACCATTATAGCCTAATATGATTCTTCTCATTATTGTATATCCACAATTTCATAAGAAGTTTAATCCAAGACCTTCAGGTTTTGCCACAGGTATGTAATCATTAGATCATTGAGTTGATTTCTAGAAGTTTATATTTCTAAATTCAGTCGATTTTCACTATTGCCAAACCATCATCCATTTTCACTTTTAGCCAATTCGTCTCTGGATTTTAAATGGTTATCTATTCAAAGTCAGTTCATAATTTGATATTTTTCCTTTTAGAACGAATGAAAATCATACAACCCTTAACAGTAGTTTTTTTTTTTAAGTCTAACTCTCCTCAAGCATATACTTCCACAATGTTTTATTTGACAGAATATATAATTTACTTGTTTTCACTAAACATTAATAATACTGATTCACTGTAATTACAAAACTAACTATTCAGATTTCAGATTTTATATCATTTTGTTAGATGCATCTTCTTGATAAATTGTTATCTCTTTCAACTTATCTGAATTTTTATTACAGAATTGTGAAGATATAGTTGAGTTTCGTTGAAATCAATGTTAGACTACCATTAGAAACCTAGAAGCACTGGCTGGTCATTTCATCTTAGCAAGGAGCTCATCAGTAGTGCGCATTCACTACCCCCCCCCAGGTGGGTATCGAACCCACAATTTTCAGCCTCACGCGCAAACGCTTAACCTTTAGACCATTAAGCCGATATCCAGTGGTGTTAATGTCTAACTTCAGTCAGTCCACAATGGTAAATTCATTAAGAATTTGATCAACTCCTTACTCTTAATCGCATTTAGAATTATGGATATTTAATGCTCAACAGTATGAAACAAAGTTAAAACATCAACAAACTTTGTGATTAAAAATCTCTCTTTTAAAACCATTAAAAAATTTATATTGAAACTTTTAAAAAATTTCATGTAAAAGAGTTTAAAAAATTGACTTTTTGTATTGAATGCATATGATGACTAGTAGAATTCTGTACCAAAAATGAATGTACATCATACAGATGATAATAATAATAATAATAATAATAATAAAAGGTTGTTAGGAGATAATGAAAAGAAAGCTGAAGCATTTTCACAAATAAATCAATCAATGGCCAAGAATATATTATGTTAAACGAAATTGTACTGTTAAAGTGGATTTCTTTCAGTCTTTCGAGCTCTCGTTACTTGTAAGAAACAAGTAAAAGAAAATTACAACAGGACCAACACTGACTTCTATCCTAAGTTATATGTGGCAATGTCTCAAGTCAATAGGTTTCAACATCTTTAGATGTCCAACCAGAGAGTTATGATGGACAAAAGGATGTCAGTCTTATACATCTTCTTTCTATACCCTGATGCCATGTCATAAACTGGTAAACTTACTGCCTTTTTCAACCAGTCCCATCGATGACAAATGATAGATAATCGGTGACTCACCGATATAACATTCGTCGATATTTTGACATGATAACATTCATTGAATTATCTCTTCTGTACCCAAACACATGTTGCGAACCTCTCTGTTACTTGAGTGGTGTTGTCAGTGGATCTCATCAAACCTTGTGAAGCATTCTCGACTTGTAGAAGCCAGGTTTTACGAGGATAGAGAAAAACTGTCCTTACTGACGAGTTGTGGACTCGACTTTTATGGCTATGCAAGCCTTATGGACACACCAAAGATAGTCTAGACTGGCATAAGCTTCTCCGGACTTCAAAAAATGTAAACTGGCCTAATCTGGCATCCCATTACCAAAATTTACTGAGATGTTCAGTTATAAGAACTCCTCCTTTACTTCTAACGCCTCTTGGCAAAGAGCGAATGATACCTCTGGCTCCTGTCAGCCTTGTAAAAATATATCGAAATCCGAAGTTACAAATAACATGTTATGCTATAAAAATCGGTTCTTAACAAGGTAAATGAGGATCATATAGCTTAAGTATCATCATCATCTCTGGAATTGAAAAGTCTTTTCCAGGTAACAGATCCATACCAACATTAACTACATCGGCAAATTTCGCCTGACTCCACTTCTTGTTTAGAACATTGGAAAAACTTGGCTGTATAACTACGGTCCAACTAAGGGATTTAAGATTTTACTGAACTTCTTCGATACATCCTTTTTCAATAGAGTCTAATTTAAAGAATCGAAGGAAATTGTGATATTAAGAAACACATTGGTTACTGTAGTACAGTAAGTATATTCTAACGTTTGATGTGTGGTGTAGATATGATCAATACAAAAAGGAAATCAGCCTGTTCTTTGTGAGTTAATCTTTCATGAGCTTTGAAATATTTGGAATCCAATAGTTCGGACGTAGTTGGAAGTAAACTTATCCTCTTCTATTTGTTGCATAGATGCCATAAACCATTTTTAAAATAACGACCATGTTCACATCATTTCAGTATGTTGGAACACTTCTGGTAAGGAAAAAATTCACTCCGATTAACATTAATCTATAGACAATATAGTATTGGGGAAATTTTTGAGTTACATTGTAATTGTGGATCAATCAGTGTTATACCGCCATCAGAAACACAGAAGCATTGGACGGTCATTACATCGTAGTATGACACCTATCAGCAATGTGCATCCAGGAATCCACGTATCGTAATAGAACCCAGGACCTTCAGTCTTGCTTGCAAATGCTCAAACTCTTGATTCAAGTTAGATATTAATACTATTTGATGCCGGCCAAACAATCTATGGGTTAAGCACTCGCTCGCGAAAGTGAAGGTCCTGGGTTTGAATCCCGTATACAGAGTCACGGATACGCTTTGCTTATGAGTCCTGTATTAGAATGAATCAGCCTTACAGTGCTTCCAGGTTTCCAATGTTGGTCTAACATTGATCAGTCTATAATTTCAATTATTCTATCGGTCAGAATTTGATAAAACACACCAATAGTTAATTTGGACATATTTTCCCCAAGAAACTTCAAAGGTTTTCATGTCTTCATCTAATAAGTATTAGACGAATAAGTCTTATTTCAATGTTCTATCACCATAAAATTCCACTAAACCACTGTCAAAACATGATCATCCGGATTCGAGCTTATATTTCTTTCTTTTTCTTCGTAAATTTCACTTATTCCCTCGTAAACATGCATAAACTTTTGTTTAAATTGAACACTTTGAAAATTTGAATATCCAAATGATTTTATATTAAGTAGTTTATAATAATCGAAACAAAAGTAGATTTATTTTCACTAGAAAGCATTTATCGTTTAATATTTTTGCTTGAAAAGATAAAATTACCCGAGTAAACAAAATTAGAAATATAATTATAAACAAAACTCTTATGATGTTTACATTTTACAGTAGAACAGAGAAAAAAAAACTTATTTGGAAAATATCAACTGAGATGTTGATTTTGTTTTCCTCCGTTACAAAGAATTTTAAACTTTGATCACATCAGTATGAATGTGGTTTTTCGGCATATCAGTAATGTAACATAATTCAGACTACAAATAAATGAAACATTTTGGGTGAATACATATTCTAGATGGAAAAACGTAAAAAGATACTATCTTTATGTATGAGATTCTAAATAAATAAACCACAACAAACCAAGACCAATGATTGTTCAAAAATTCGAATTTTTATCAACTTAAACAGAGAAATTTTTAACGAAATTATTCATTTTCCCATGGTATTTTACTCAATAATTCAAAAAAAATTGAAGAAACGGGCGAAAAATGCAATCTCTACCAAATATTATTAGAAAACCCATAAATTTATTCTAAATTTCTGACAGTTTATAATATTGCCGACCTAATATTTTGATGCTATCAGCCAATTTTACATGCTTTCCGTGTGTATTATATCTATTCGTATGCGCAATTATATATATACATTTTTTTCGCTTACCAAAAAACTAAAAGATTGCCTGATTCTTATGACCTTTAAGCAGATTAACTTTGAAGTATACCGCGCTTGATTAAAAAAGTATTTGTCGGCTTAAAATCAATAATAAGTATTGACCCCTTCAGTTGTTATTTTTTTTTTCAAACTTTATTCTTTTACTGTATTTGTGAATGTTATATCTTCATTTTTAATTGTTGTTTTTTCAGACACATGTGTGAAATTTTTTTAGTCTTCTATAAAATAAATAAAATTTGTTGTATTCGTCAAACTAAACCGTTTTTTTTTTATTTCTTTTACCCGTGAATTTTGAATAAGTGACTTTTTTAATTTAACCAATCAGATGAGAGTAAAAGATGATTTAATGTAACAAGAATGTGATTGGTTGATTATGCGAAATGCTAACTTTTCTACTAGGGAAGGAAGCTAGATTATTTATTTCACTCACTCACTCACTCGTTTGAAAAAAGATTAATGATAATGGCTGATACACACACACAAACACAAATGAATGCATGAACGAATGATGAATGAAAAATATACGGACACTGACAGACATAATTACACACACATACATACTACAACGCTTAGAGAGTATGTTAAGTCAGATAATAAAAAATCTGATTTGTCGAATATTCAACCAATTGGTTGAACTATAAACATACCATCAAATAATAACATAATTATCGCTATAATTTTTAATAGTTAACACATTATCATTAATATTAGACAATTATTATCATCATTATCGAAATCCAAAGTTTAGATTAACAACAATATTTGTAAAAAGTTTGATTGATACACGTGATTATTTGATTGCCTGGATTTGGTTTATTGGTTTTATTGCATTTTTCTTTTGATTCATAGAGAGGAATTCAAACATTATTTCAATTCATTACATAGAAGTAATTATAATCATTATTAATAATAATAATAATAATTATTATTATTATTATTATTACTATTCCTCTTTGTTCTCCATCTGGTGAGCTATGTTAACAATGCAATCAAATTATTATGGTACACGAATTGATTCGCGTCTTGTTAATGGTTCCATTTTAAATGCACAATTAACTAATTATTCACAGAATCCACAATCCGCGGCACATCAACAACCGTCACAACAACAACATCATTATCCTTCACATCAACAACAACAACATCATCAACAGCCACAACTGTCACAATCACAAACTCCACATGAATTACGTTTACCGTCTGTTATATCACCGACAACCTCAACTAATAATAATAACAATAATAATAACGATTCAACAAATTGTTCAGATCTAATTAATAATCCCAATTCATCCCCGGAAGAAGAATCACATCATTTTCCATTATCAACAAGACAATTAACATTAAGACGTAATAAAATCACTGATAATCAAAATTGGGGACAAACTAATATTGATTGTAATATGAAATTAGGTTATCCTGCTACTACTATTACTACTACTAATACAACAGCAGTACAATCACCTAATACGACAACTAATGAAGAATTATCATCAAGATCAACACGTTTACATTTGAATTGCACAGCAACTAATGATCATTCTTCAGTGGATTCTTCACCATCACCTACTACTAATATTAAAACAACTTTAACTAATCATAATCACAATAATAATAATAATAATAATAATAATAATAATAATAATCATACAAATCTTAT
The DNA here is from genome assembly GCA_944470395.2 of Schistosoma turkestanicum. Classification (NCBI taxonomy): domain Eukaryota; kingdom Metazoa; phylum Platyhelminthes; class Trematoda; order Strigeidida; family Schistosomatidae; genus Schistosoma; species Schistosoma turkestanicum. The sequence continues at coordinate 27,486,373 of OX103973.1, forward strand.
CAATCAACAATTTTATACTGATATGAATTTAATACGACAATCAAATGATTTAATTTGTTCTACTGCTTCAAATGTAGTCATGTATGGACGTAATGGAGGACCAAAAGAATTAGATTATTTATTGGCCGCGAATGCAGCTGCTGCACTTGTTAGTCAACTTGGTAATGTCCAGAATACTAATAATAGTAATAACACTAATAATAGTAATAATAATCATTCATCAATGAATAGTTTAAATTCAAATTTAACTATGGAACAATTAAATGCTAATTCTACTAAATTAATACATCGTGATATGAATTCATTAGAATCATTGACAGGGAAAAATTTATTCATGACAAATGAATTGAGGTATAACACTGCTACTACTACTAATAATAATAATAGTAATACTATTAATGGAAACACGAATAGCCATGATAATCATACAAATATCCCATTATATGATGAACATCAACGTTTGATGTATTCTAATGGTGCAGAACAAAAATATTCTCATTCTAATTCATTAAAATCATATCCCAGTAGTTTATTGAATCCTTTTAATGGTACAAATTTTATGCATTCAACATTACATCCAAATTCATTAATCACTCGTCATTCAAATAGCAATAATAATAATAATAACACGAATTCATTTCAATTGAATGCCACAAATGATGTCAGTAATAACAATACTACTAATCATAGTAGTAGCAATAATAGTAGTATAAATGATTCACGTTCACATCTATATGATATTACATCATTCAATTCAAATAATCCATATTCTTTAACAAATACACTGAATTTTAATTCACGTTCTATGCATAATCAAACTATGATTATAAATGATTCAATGAAATTAAATGGAAATTTAACATTACATGATACAAATTATCATACTTTATTAAATGGTTCCTCGTCATCCTTATCAACATCAACATCCATGTTTCGATCACTGGTGAATTCAGAGAATCAACAATATTTGAATAATACTACGAGTAATATGTTAATGAATTCATCATTGGACAATAATGGTAATAATAATAGTAATAATCACCATTTAACATTGAATGATAATAGTAATGATTGCACTGGACAATCATTATTACATCAAAGTGGTAATAATTCAAATGAATCTAATGTAGTTGTTTATCCTTGGATGAATCCTAAAGGAACTGGTAAGTTGTTGTGGTTGTTGTTGTTGTTGTTGTTGTGACAATACTTTTATTTTTGAAACCATGAATCGATCAATGTTAGACCATTAGACCATTAGAAACCTGGAAGCACTGAAAGACGGCTGTTTCGTCCTGGTATGGGACTCATCAGTGGCAGTGCGCATCCATGACTCCTGCACCTGGCAGGATTCGAACCCAGGACCTTCAGTATTGTAAGCGAACGTCTAGCCATTGAACCACTGAGCTGATATCTAACGGTGTTAATGTCTAACTTGATCAATTCACTGCTGAGGAGTCCCATACCAGGACGAAACGGCCGTCTTTCAGTGCTTCCAGGTTTCTAATGGTGTGGTCTAACATTGATCGATTCATGGTTTCAAAAAATGTGTAACTTAACAATCTTCACAACCCCTGTAATGCAAAATACTTTTATTCACTTCAAAAAATATATTTTTCACTGATAAAGAAGTTTGTTAGGAGGGAATAGTAGTTCTGACATAGAAACTTGTCCTTTTTTTGGCAAAATTCTTTGATTTTTAGAGAAAAAAGTGAGAAGTATGTTACATATACATAATTATTTGTTAGGAGACAAGAAAGATGTGTACTTAAAATAGATTGATTTTGTTTCTTATGAACTAGTTTGTCTGATCAGATGTGAACGATTAAACATTTTGGTGTTTAACAACTAATTAACTTGTACGAAGATAAAGATGAAGTGAGCAATCAGTTTGTCTGTTGTAAGACTTTTAGTGTAAACAATCTATATTGTAGATAACCTGTAAGGATTTTATCCCTTGATTTCTATAAGATACATATACATATATAAATAAACAGTTTCTATGTCACTAATTCTATGATAAAAATTATTTCTCCCCCCTCGCTTTTTTTCATATTGATTACATTCGTTTTAAGTTAAATGTACATTTGCATTAATTAGTTATAGTATAATAATATAAATAAAGGTAAATAATTTTTGAATGAAAAAATTGCAAATTCGATCTAAACTCTCTTTTATTCCTGTGGTTATATTATGAATCTTATCACAAACGGACTGAATTTGAAAAAGAAGTGTAAACTAATGAATTTTCAACTAATGACTTCATTGGCATAATGTATACACGATTCAAACTAAACAAAACGTTTTATATTTAATTCTCTGAGTGTATGAAATCGTAGATGTGTACACTTGTGTGCATCGTTGAAGACTTCTATGATTTTTTTTTTCATTGTAACTAGTTCTCCATTTATTTTCAGTTAGAGTTTTGGAGATTTGTGTTTGTTTTTCGCACATTTGAAATCATCACTCAATCAATCATTGTTAGATCAGCATTAAAAACCAATTTATATAATCTAACATGAAAAGTATAATTTACAACAAGTGTAGTGAAGGAGAACACAGGTGAGGGCGACCGTATTATATTTACCGAACATTACAGAGCGTTTCATACAAATTCCATTGTGTTTCCGCCCTTCCTTTCTTGATCTTCCCCCATCTTCTGCTGCCAGACATTACGTTTACGCTCGCGTCATATACTACTTATAAGTAGCGCACACCACATAAGTAATTTAGAAAGCGTATGGTTATAAAACAATATGAATTTAGCAAAAGGCAATTTCACCTTCATCATGCTTCCGTCATGACTTCTACTCTACTAGACGATATCAAGTCAAGAACTATCAATGATGCTGATTAAAGACCATAATATATTTTTGCCTATTTTTATTATAAGTGTTTTTACACATACATTTGAAATTATCAATCAGTCAATCATTGTTAGATCACACCATTAGAAACCTGGAAGCACTGGATGGCTGTTTCGTCCTAGTATGGGACTCATCAGCATTGCGCATTCACGATGAGTCCCATATCAGGACGAAACGGCCGTCCAGTGCTTCCAGGTTTCTAATGGTGTGGTCTAACAATGATTGACTGATTGAGGATTTCAAATGAAGCAATTCATGTTTGGTTAACATATATATATGGGACTCCAGTTATTAATAAAATAATAATCTTTGTAATAAAAAGTCGCATACTCTTCCTTAGGTTAATTATTTTCTCATAATCAGCGAATAGTGTAAACTGTTTGTGTTTTTTTTTAATTTTAAAAGTGAATAAAACTACAATGACGTTTTTTAGTGTGACCTTAAAATTCATCCATCATTAATAATCCTTTTTTTTTCTTTTGAAAAAAAATAAGTTCACAAAATTCTTCAACTAAAGTACTGTCAATAGAGACAAATAATATTGAATTATAATTTCTGACTGGTCTATACGTTCTATATGTTCATGCCATGTTACTGCCACTTCCAAGGATATGACGTTCTGTATCTTTAACCACTTCTAAACAAAGTTTCTCTGAATGAGAAATTATTCGCTAATTACATCGATTTTCAAGTAGTGATTCAAATTCATTGATTAATCAAACTAATCATTATGTGTACACATTCACCAGGTGTATGATTATTAATATCATTATTATTATTATTACTATTATTATTATTAAATAAACAAGGTGTATATTAACAGTAGATTTGTTTGTTGAATTTTTATATATATATAAACAAATTATTATTGTTTATATAAATATTGAATAAGCTCACTTTGATCTTAGCGCTAATTCATTATAGTAGGATGTTGTATGCGTCATACAAACAGTAACGGTGTTTTTTTTTTCCATCACTTATATTTTTTTTTATAACCTTTAAAACTTTTATCATAAACTTCTGCAAGTGTCCATGTTCAAAATGAAATTGAAAAACAAATTTGATCAATGATCAATACTATCTTGCTATTCGGCGCAAAAATTAAACAATTCATTGAATTTTGAAATTTGTTTGACCCTTACTTACTTACTTACTTACTTACTTACTTACTTACTTACTTACTTACTTACTTACTTACTTACTTACTTACTTACTTACTTACTTACTCTTTTATCTGGGCTTGGGACCGTCACTAGCCACAGAGAGGCTCCGGGTGGAGTTTATTTAGGCTAAGCATTCAAATATATACATGGAATATCATTGTTTGTGTCAATTATTCAACACCACTTGTGACATTTTAAAATAGTAGTTAGGCTTCGATAGTCTTGAATGCATTTTCAATTACTGTAGTTGCTCATGTTCAATACCTTAAAATTATTGACTATTGAAAATACAATCAAATGAATAGGAGGGTTTGACAAAAAAAGAATCTAACACATGACATTTGTTTGTTTGTTGGTTGGTTGGTTGATTTTTTCCCAATCCAAACCGAATAATAAAGCAAATTACAATATTCTTCTAAAAAATAAATCGATATGTGGCATTTGAAATTCTCATTGACGATGTCAAGAAGTTTTTATCACCCATTTCAATTTTTTTTTCTGTTTCTGGTTTTGTTTTTTTCATATCAAAATGTAGGATACATAAATATATATATATTTAAATTATTTATTTGTCTGCATGTCAAATAACCAAAACAAGAAAACAAAAAGTAAAAACAATTTTAACTTTTTTTCCGTGACTAGTAAGTAAAATGCTCCGAATTTGATATGATGATTTGTAACAACAGATGAAATAAAATAACAAATCGTGATTTGATTTAAATTTTCTTTCACAACAAGATAAGTTCTCATTCTGCTTTTATCGATTTATTTTTTTTCAAGTTAAAATTAAGTTAAAATTAAATTTCTAGATTAAGATAATAAAAAAGGAGCAACTTGAAAGATTTATTTAAGAGTTCGCTTTAGTCACATAGATTAGACTTAGGGTTGATACAACATTCAGACCATATACAGTCAGATGCAACGTAGAACTTCGTACGTAAGTACATCAGTTCATGTTGCCATACCACATCAGCACAGAGATATAATTGTCAATTCAAATCCAATAGTAGAAGAGGTAGTAAAGGTATTAGAAGTAATCGGAGAGGTTAGGATTAGAAGATATTATTCAAGAAGTATGATTCAGTGAGAAAAGTTTAGAAAGTCAAAACTAAGTGGGGGGGGGTTGAAGAATCCAAAAGATTAGGATTTGAGGAAGCACAACGAACTGATGCACTTGCGCCATTAAAAACGATTTTGAGCCATGTCGTTCAAGGTCTCTAACCATTGGTGACTATCGTCTCGCGGACCCCGACCACGTAGTCTACATCTACCAACATGACTCAGTCCACTTGTCAGTGACTTCATTGATTTCTGCCATGTTTTGGTTTGGCCGCCCCTAACTTTCTTCCAACCTACTCCTACACTACAAAACAAAGCTCGTCGAGGCAGTCGGTGGTTAGACATACGCAGCACATGTTCCAACCACCTCAACTAATGAAGTAGCATAACTTCATCTATTGATCTGCCATTCTTACCTAGCCCCCGCTGCCTAATAACAGCGTTGCTCACTCCGGTTGTCCCACGATATACGAGCAATGCTTCGGGACACCTATGATCGAAAACCAATAACCGACTAATATCTTCTACTCTCACTGGCCATGTTTAACAGCCATAAAGTAAGACGAAGCATACACATATTTATACAGATGATCAGATCTCTTAGGTGATCTGGATTGAAACAAAACTGCCCAATTTTTCAGACTAAATAAATTTCATATTGAATAATGTACGCTTTTTTGAGTTTGTATTAGTTTAAAAGTCAGAAAGGAACAATCAATCTGCAAACATACAACATGATATTACGACAGGAACATTTTGATTTAGTTTAATTTCTAGGCAAAAATTGAATTAAAAACCTATTCCCTATCTTTTTATATTGAAATCCTTATTTAATTATTACTACTGATATCATGATTAGTATAGATTTGATTGAATTTATGTTATAGACTGAATGACTAAAATACAAAATTATACAAAATTATCATTTAAGGGAAACAAAAATCGATTCGGATTATTATTTTTTTAATATACAAGTCAATAGCATTATTACACTATGAATGTTAACTGTTTATGTTATAATGAGATGAAGTAATTCGTGTATAATATTCATTCACTATTTAGTTTCAAAAGAGGTCTCTTTTTTGAGAGAAAAAAAAGTGGTTTACTCGTGTTGATTAGGACTTCGCATAAATAAAGAGTAATCCGTTTGCTTCTAAATAGTCAATGAATTTTCTACATTCATCATGTTAAGATATTCACTACTTATTGAAATTGTTTTACGAAGTATTTATGATCAGTTTCATATGTATTTAATAGTGGAATGTTAGAAAAGGAAGTATAATCATTATTTCTATTATTTATTTCAAAGCATAAATATTTATGAGGGAGGGTTGGGATGCTATCCGAATGCCCGAACCGAAGTAGGTGGTTTTCTTAGAGGAAAACTTCTCAAGAACTTCACTTCCATGTTTGATCCATAAGGTAGTTGAGAAACGTAAAGAGATACAGTTTCATGGTAGCCAATAACCGGCAGTACATTCGTACACCATTTGTCCTGACACAATCCTGAAGCCCATGTGTACCAATGGTTTGGAACCAGGGTTTTCTAACTTTCCTATGGTAGATCTCTCGTTTACACCAATCCGGTTAAAGCACTGAACAGTTACTTTCAGTCCTCTCAATTTGGTAGATAACAATCCTACCACCAGAAGGCATTGAATAGGACTTCCTTTATAATGGCTATATACGCATGGTTATATGAGAGCATTTCGAGAAACAGAGCGGACTTTTTGTACTCTCGACTGTACCAGGGCATCCAAAACTGTTCTCTATAGACAATTCCACTGTAGCATAGCATAATATGTCGAGTAAAAACACCAATATATTTAAATATTAGGTCGTGACATGAAATTTAATGATGAAAACCACCTATTAGCATAGAATAATCGTTTGCTTATGAATGAACGGAAAATAATTTAATAACTCTGAGTATGAAAACATTGTGAGTAACTTCTGTAAATTCATTTTGTGCATCTACTTGATATGAAGTCACAGATTAAGATACAATACATGTCATATCAGCTTCTGATTTCTGTCAAATTAATTCCCAACATTGTAATTAAGTCAGATTTTTGAAAATGATGAATTTTCTTTATAAAAAGTGAAACAGATTTATTATTACGGAAATACTTAATCGATCAATGTTAGATAACTATTAGAAACCTAGTAGAACTGGACGTCAGTTTCATCCCGGTATTGGGCTCGTCAGCAGTACACATCCATGACCCTAGATGCGGGAATCGAACCCAGGATATTTGATCTCACGCATGAACACTTAGTCTATAAACCAGTGAGCCAGTACTCACACTGGTGTTAATTTCTAACTTCAATTGATCCACGATATTGCGTGGCCATTATTAATGAATAACAGTTTCATTTTGAACATTTCCATTTTCATGTCAAAGTAAATAAACCATACTTTAACCATTCGAAAAGATACTCAAGAAATATATGAGAAGGAAATAAAATTACCTCGTTGGTAAATTTGAAACGTAAGCTATTTGATTATTTTAATAAATCGAATAAATCTCTTGAAGTGTTAACAGGATTTTATTGATTAAGGGGTTTATTAAGTAGAAATTAAAACAAAAATTGCACAGAATGTTGCCCGAAACATCAGAAGTCTAGTTTGGAAAATGCTGACAGTTATATTATGACTCAGTAGATTAAGAATGGTACATCTGTGACTAAACCAAAGGTTTCTTGTTTGATTCATGTTTTACGGATCCACGGCGTCCGCTTCCAATGTGCTTTTAACTGGTACAAAGTGCGATTTTAGTGTCTTCTGATTGTCAGTGGCCTATTAATTAGTGTCGGTTACTGATGTGATCATATTATGGCATCGACAAAAGGTTATCCTCTTAGACAGTCTGTAGATAACAAACTCATTCAAGTATTTAGAGTTTTGGTTTATATTTATAGATAAACAATACTGATGCACACATTGTACATTGATCAGTAAGCTTTTATTTGTTATGATGTATTGACGATTGAACAAGTAATATGTATGATAATGTGACTAGAACTGCCTACAATGTTATGAATCACATAAAACACAACCATGTGTTCTAATCCACTGCATAGATATGTCGTTGGATTAAATTCCATAGTTAGAAATAATGTTTGTCAAGTAAAAAAATATTGATCAATAAGCAAGCCGTTGAAACCATTGAATTCCTAAGTTTCCAAAAAATAATGATAGAGGCTTTAATTTCGCTCTTTTTTCTCTGTAATTCATCAGTTAATATCATAATGTTAATATTTAACTGACTGAAACTTATAATACAACAAACAGGAGTCGTGGATGCGCACCGCTACTGATGAGTCCCATACCGAGACGAAACAGCCGTCTTCCAGTGCTTCCAGTTTTCTAATGGTGTGGTCTAACAATGATTGATTGATGATTTCATATGTGTGAAAACAAATTATTGAATTAAAATTAAACTTATTTCCAGAAAAAGAAGTAGAAAATAAACGATACTTTCACAGCGATTACAAGCCTAGTTTCATCCAGGCATTATGTAATATATACATGATATGTAACATAATAAAACTGGAGTAAAATTTCCATAGAAAAATAAACTACAACACACTGTGATGATGATTAAATAAGGTGAAAAAATTCATTCATTGATCCACATATTCCGGAAATTAGCAATAAAAATATATTTGATTGATGTAGTATCCAAATTGAGGTTTGAACTGAGGAATAACTATCTACGTAGTTTAAATACGCGTCTTACCCATTTGAGATCAAAACAAGTGACTTGGGTAAATGACGGTTCTAATATTCATCATACATATAAATATTACTAACTAAACAAATATTACCACTCAGTAATTCCACCAACAATTTTTCAATTCATCAAATCAACAGTAACAAATAAACGTTATTCTATCCCTCCTGGATAGATCAAATTCGTTCGACAGATAATATTTGGTTGCTTTATAACACAAAGTGCTTCCTATTCTGGAAGGGTGCTTCTATTCACAATCGAAATGCACAATTCCAGTCAAGGCAAGTGACACAATCAAAAGAGGAACAAATCAATATGGCTGTAACCATGACTAAGTATCAGCTTAGACAACATAAATTCAGTTCAGAAAGAAACATGCGAACTCAGTAAAGGCATAATAAATAGAAACTATAATAAACTAAAAATATTATCATCTCAAACTGAAATCGAACAGATTGACAAAATATACAACTGAATGCATCAATAAGGACCAATTACAAATGTATGTATACATGAAGGAATTTTCACAAAGAGAGCCTTCAAAAAATAGATCTTGCAACTACTCAGTGTATGTGTTTTAATTTCTCACCCATTCACATTTGATGAGATAGTTAGAATTTCGGTACAGATTGTTTAAAAGTTTGATTTATTATTTATTTAGTTTTTTTCATTATGTAATTATAGAGATCGTTGTTTTACACTGAAATAATGAACTAATCATTGTTAGACCACTTGTAGAAACCTAAGAGCATTGTATTTTTAATAACAATAATGATAAGCCATGCATACAGTTGATGAATATATTTTTTTCAACATAAATGAATTAAGATTTATTTATAACGAGAGGTAATTGAGGGTGGATAATATGTATAGGTTTCAAGCTCTACTTATTTCATTGTGTCAGAAAGACTGATATAAGATAACGATTAAAAAACAGTCTATCGAATACAAGATCAACATATAAAGTCCATTTATAAATGTATTGTGTGTTGAACTGTGCAATAGCTGGTAGATACTACACTCCATGAGTTAAATCAATGCAATATGCATAATTTGTTGTTGATCAGGTGAAATGATTTAGTTCTATTGCAAATGTATTCATTCTCTATGTTATTGGATATATTAAATCATTAGAATATTTCATTTATTCATTCATTCAAACTATGTTTCTCTTACATTTAGTCATATGTTGTTAAATTATCAATGTGACTAGTATGTAAAATTTATATCCAACTAATTTCCTACTACAATCATTCTGATATAAAGTTCATGTACACACATAATTATATAATGTACCTTTACATTTTAAATATTTCAAAATGAAAAAGTATAAATTAGTGTAAATTACACTATACTTACTTACTTACTTACTTACTTACCTACTTGTGCCTGTTGCCCCCGAAGGAGCATAGGCCACCCACCAGTATTCTCAAACCTACACTGTCCTGGGCTCCCCTTTCCAGTTCTTTCCAATTTTCGTTCATTCTTCTCATGTCTTTCTCGATTTCTTGATGTAATGTGTTCTTTGGCCTGTCTTTTTTCCTTCGACCTTGAGGGTTCCTAGTGAGGGCTTGTCTTGTGAGGCAGTTGGGTGCTTTGTAGTGTGTGTCCTATCCACTTCCATCGCTTCTTCCTGATTTCCTCCTCCACTGGAATCTGATTTTTTCTCTCCCAAAGTAAGTTGTTGCTAATAGTGTGTGGCCAACGAATCCGATATATTTTGCGTAGACAACTGTTAATGAACACTTGTATCTTATGGATGATGGCTTTTGTAGTTCTCTAAGTTTCCGCTCTACACAGTAGAACTATAGATGATAAGTTAGTATAAAACAATTTTAATTTGAAGCTATTTTTCGATGTTTTAATCCTATTGATGACATTACAGGTTGCGTAATAATATTTTTTTAAAACAATTGTAATTTTCGCTACATCCAGCTTTTGTATAAATTTAATTATTTCATAAATCCTTTATTTATCATAGACTAGATGAATTAAATCATAATATTTTCATAAAACATTTAAAAAAATTGCTTAAAATTATTGTGAAACATAGTGCAATGCTGTAGAGTAATTTATTACTCATCAATATACTTTACTCACCCGTAATGTGACGAAAATAATCCATATTGTAAACATTATCAAAAATATAAAGTTAAAATTACATTACATATCTAGACTAACCGATACTAGATAATACTGTAGTAATTAAAAACAGAATTTTAATATCATAAATTGCTTTTATCCAGACGATTAATTGCCAAAAAAAATACATTTTGACGTTACTTTACGTTACTCAGTTCAACAGTAGAAACATGATTCATTGAAGTTATGATTTCCTCAACGGTTCAATGGTCAAGATAGAAAATTTCTTCAAGTAGAACTAGTCTTTAAAATCTACCCAAATGAATTGCTAATACCAATTATATATTTGGGTGCGAGGTGGTAGGTGAATGTAGTCGATAACAAAACCTTGAACCTAGGTTTCAAGCTCTCTGACATTTGTCAGCAAGCTGTATATAGTGTCTTAACGGGTCAGATGCATATCGGTAGATTTGATCCTATATCACTCAGCTTCACATCTATAGACATTACCACCAAGCTATTCCGGACTGTGATTGATCACCCGATTGTTTAGATAGATCGAAACTCAAGTTCGAAATTTTCTATTGACCACCTTTAACCGTCACCTTGCATCTCAATACAGTATACTGAATATTTAGTTCCCTAGACTAATGGTCACATGATCGCATGCTCGATAGAATTTCAACATTACTAAAGAATGACTTGATATGCATAACATTGGTCACTCCTCAGTGACCAAGCAACCGTCAATAATATAGATATCATTCCTAGATAATGATATCCTACCTAGCAAGTGAATTTTTAAAATGCTTTCTGAAAGTTACGAAAATCTACAAATTTTGAGCTGTAAATAGTTAACGTTGCAAAGAATAAACCATGTTAACTGGCATTCATCTAAATGACATATTTTTTAACCTTATGAAAATTGATGATTGAGTGAGAACTCTCAAGTATGTCAACTACTGTTAGTCCCTAACAGAACTTCAAGATTTGCATGCTGAGTTATCAATTTGATGGTCATCAACTCTTACCAGCCAATAAATGAATATACTCGTTTATTTTAAAATTTCTATTAAAGGATTGACATTTTAAAAAAAGATGGGGTTCTTCTTATTTACTTCAAATGATAAATTCTGACAGTATGATTACGTAAATATGAAATATTATCGAAATATATGATGAACATACCCAGTTGTACATATTTTTTCTGTTAAATATATGACATGATTGTCAACTATGTTAGAACTTGATTCTAAAGTATTAAATGTGATTAGTTGAACTCCATTTTGCACACAAAAAAAGAAGAATCCCATACACTAGGACGAAACGACCGTCCAGTACTTCCATGTTTTTAATACTGGTCTAACTTTGAACGATTCATGATCGATTTAAAGGGACTCAACAATTTCCACAATCCCTTTCATGAAAATAATTGAAATTAGTTATTCTATCACATAAAAAATATCAAATGGCTTCATACAAACGACTTTTTTTTAACTTTCTCATTTGTTTAATCAATCGACACCTTCAGTAAATTTTATTTATACACAGTAGAAGGAATCAACTTATTGATTATATTTTCGAAAATACAAAATTAGTTCAAGTATCATAAGAATTTCAATTGGTCACTTCCAACAAGAGGAATAAATTACTCCTGGCTTTTGATTATAATCTTTGTCATTCATAGGTTAAAACATTTTTAAAAAATGCATTTAAACACTAAAGATAGTTTTTTCTGTAAAACTATCAATACTACTGAAGAAATATTCATTTTATGATGTGAAATATCCAATCCTATTTTCTTCATTATTAATTCTTAGCAATTAAAATAGCAATTTATGGTTTCCTTATTCTGTTTCAATGAGACAATTAAATTTTTTAATCACTGGCTTATGTGTGTCTAAAGATCCAATAATACTAGTGTGGTGCGCGATACTTATAAGTAGTATATGACGCGAGTGTAAACGTAATGTCTGGCAGAAGAAGATGGGGGAAGAGATCAAGAAAGGAAGAGTGGGAACACAATGGAATTTGTATGAAACGCATGAATAGTGAAATGTCAGACAATGGATTGATGATGGATTGAAGATTTGCAAATTAACCGTTTACGATATGGTTTTCCTATTTTACTGAGTAACTCTGTAATGTTCGGTAAATACAATTCGGTTGCCCTCACCTGTGTTCTCCTTCACTACACTAGTATAATGTATACACTAGATTCAGTTAGATGCGTTTACAAAACAATTCTAAAAATACAAGTAGAAAGTAAAAAACCAGTTAACTTGTTCAATAATTGACATGTAAATCCTTTAATAAAGAAATTTAAACTTACAAATTGAATATTCCGCGCAAGATATTCAATAATAAAGAATATTTCAGCAAAAAATTCTTCAAACTCTACAGTTAGAAATATATATATATAAATATTATAAAACGATTAAAGTTATCTTACGATATACATATCAAGTAGCTGAATTTAAGTTGATGACAACCAAAATAAAAGAAATATATTAATTTTTTGTAAACCGGAATACATCATTCAGTAGGTTTCGTCCATATATAACGATTTATTCCCTTCTATCCAAGAGTATAGTACAAATCAACTTGTTATCAGTTAACCATAGATAAATTTTTATCAAATATCAGATATACTACTTTTATATAGATTTTCATATGATAATTTATTCATTTTTTACACATGTGAAGGTACTGAGAAACTCTAGCTAAGATCGATTAGATGAGTTAATGGTTTTATTCATTGAAACTACTACCACTACTACTTACTACCACTATTACTACTACTAGTACTACTACTGGCACACTAATCATAATCATAGTAATGGAATTTAGTCAATTGTTAATTAAGTTATTTATTTATTTATTATGTATACACCATAATACCTAATATCATAAATCTTTTTTTTGCTTGACATTATATTAGATTGTAAACCTAAAAAAGGAGCTACCAGCTAGTAGTATAAAACACACAATGATTTATAGACATAAAAAAAAGGATAGAACTATTTGTATAGTTGTAGTAGTAGTACTAGTAGTAGTAGACCGTCTAGGTCAGATGAATATTTATTTCTTTTAGTCCTATTGCCTTTGTATGTGTCTATTTAGTACTATTCGTCTTCTTCGTCTTGGTCTTCATCTTCTCATCACCATTATCATCTGGCCTAATGAATAAATATACCCATATTTACTTTTGGGTTTTTATTTTTCGTTTCTGAATAACTACAGATAATCTATAATCATTATAATCATATACACAGATATACAAATGCATTGTGTGAAGAAACACACAAAAATATAGGAGGGAATTTACCTTAGTTACCAATAAGAAGCACTAATGGTTGATAATGATGATGATGATGATTATTATTTTTCCAGGCCTCTTTCTGTCCTATTTACCGTGTAAAAAAAGAAAATATGCAGGACTTAGTCGGTTATTATTATTATTATTATTATTATTATTGCTATTAGTATTCGGATTACAATTGACTTGAGATTATTTTTAAATCGTTTATCCAGAGAGTAATCTATATTCATTTTCCATTTTGTCTAATTCTGTATACCGAGATGAATATATATATAATCACAAAATCAAATCACATAGATGAGTGAATATAATTTAGGAGTGATTGTTTTCAATGAATAACTAGATGACGTAATTGAATAATGACAAGGAATTCTATAAATGAAGTGAGAAAAAATAAGCCTAGTTTATCGATTTAATGAATGATTCTTTACAGAGATATTTGAATTCCATGAAGTTGTATAGGTCTGATTTAAAATAAGGAACAATTAGAAAATGTGAACAGTATAAGCAGGCAGATAGTAATTTCTAACCTACTCTATCCTAGGATTTCCTTAACAGTTGTTACCGACAGATATTCATTCGATTACTGCTTCAGTTTGGAGTTATTCTAAGAGAACTGCCGGAATCAAACCCAATTAATAGAGCAGAGTTGGGTAAAGGGTTAGCAATCCCACTCTGTAGAATACAACAATGTTAAAATAAAACTAACCAGAACTAAAGTTAATCAAGATGTGACCAGTGAAGTTTAACCCTGTTGGGTGTAGGCAGTAACTATCAAAGACAAATGGGTGAGGTCGTGCAAAATCCCTAGATCAATCAGAGTTAAACATTAACAACGTTGGATGCCGGCCCAGTGATCCAAAATCCTGTGAGGTGCACGATTCACAGATGCGCACTGATGATGAGTCCCATACCAGGACGAAACGGCCGTCTAGTGCTTCCAGTCTTCCTATGGTGGTATAACAATGATTGATTGATGATTTCAAATGTGTAAAAACTATTTCAAGAAATCAAATTAATTTCAATATTTATTAGTTCACAGAAGAATTAAACCTCGCTGTTTTAAACTTCAAGGTTAAAAACTTGACAACTGATCCTCTAATTGACGTTTTAAAACACTTGCTAACTAGTGATAAGTTTAAATTCTGACTAATACAACTGAATAAATATATCTCATCCCTTTAAATCAGGCTTATTTCTTTTTACATTATCAAAAATATTGCAAAGCTAAATGTTAGTTAACTAACCCAAGTGACCTATTTCTTTTATTCTAATAGTGTTGTGTTCCCAGTTGAAAATGTATATCTTCAGTTGATCTCATATAAAGTGATAAGTGTAGACTGCATTATTTAATCGATTTTCTAACTGGTGTAATTAGGTAAAAATGATCTTTAAAATTTAAATCCAAGTAATCTGTTACAAGAAAAAAAGCACTTACTTTCTTACGCCTGTTACTCCCAATGGAGCATAGGCCACCCACCAGTTTTCTCCAACCAACTCTGTCCTGGGCTTCCTTTTCCAGTTCTGTCCATTGTTTGTTCATTCTTCTCATATCTTTCTCTATTTCTCGGCGTAATGTGTTCCTTGGCCTTCCTCTTTTCCTTTTGCTTTGAGGGTTCCAAGTGAGGGCTTGTAAGAAAAAAGTATTTTACCTGAAAATATATTCACATTTTAACAGAATTCGATGATTTTTTCTTACTAACCCAGTTCATAGGAAATAAGGGGAAAAAAGGTATTCTCCATCTAAAAAAAATAACAATCATCCTAAGTTAAACTACTTGTTTTTTCTCTTCAATCAACCCTGATTTCATCGATTTAGCCATCACTATCGATTGGCGAATTGAACAGTTTGTTTTTAGATCATTTGAAATCGATTGTACCGTCAGGGGTTATTCATTCATAAATGAATTTCTTTTCATTTACTCGTTTTGTTTTATTATTTGTGCCGAAAAAGAAAACTAAGCATTTTTCAGGCAGAGGTTTGAAGGTTTGTGTTTTTTTTTACACATTTGAGATCGTCATTGTTAGACCACCATTAGAAACCTGAAAGCACTGGATGACCGTTTCACCCTGGTACTGGACTCATCAGTAGTGCGCATCCACGACTCCTGCATCCCGCAGGATTCGAACCCGGGACATTAACATTAAGCATTTTGCCTAGAATAATTTACTGTTAAGATTCATTTCCATTTTTATGAAAAGAAGTGAATTTTTTTCCCAACTTTTCTCAGTTTTGTATTACGTTTTTAGTTCTATATATTCACTTTCCTTTTAATAATTTTTTTTATTTTAGATATTACTGTAGATCAAAAACGTACACGACAAACTTATACACGTTATCAAACTTTAGAATTAGAAAAAGAATTTCATTTCAATAAGTAAGTTTATTTTCAAATAATAATAATAATAATAATAATAATCGGAAATAAATGATTTTATATTTATGACTTAAATTCTTAATGGATTGATCTTAGTTTAGATGCTATTGAAAAACCAAAGAAGATTTGATACTTATTTGATCCTAGTATTACCTATCATTTATTTAAACCTGTTCTCCTTGTTAAGAAATAGGATGCCTGCCAGGATAGTCGAGCTAACAAGGGATATTCATCATCTTGATATATGCGTTCAAAGCTCGAGGTCGTTTTTTCTTCGGTCAACCTATTCTCTTCTTGCCCTAGTGATATAGTTTAATGGTTATTGTAAAATGTATTGAATCCAATTCTAGTGTCTTTTTCCGATTCCATTCCTCAACTGGCAGCTAGTTATTTTGCTGCTTTCTATCCAACAAATCTGAAGTAATTTGCCTAGATATTTGTATATAAATATACGTACCTTTTTGATAATAATTAAGGGATTCTTTAGTTCCCAACTTTGCATAACATTATTAATGTTTCAACTTGATTTCAAAAACAGAAAAGCTGATTAATGCGAACCTACGATTTCATCAGAGATCTCGGATCCTTTGATATGCATTTCCAGGTACGATAAATTTGCAATTTATTACAACAATCAGATTTTAAAATTGTTGATTGCGCAATGAGTGGATAGGTTTTATTTTTCTGTTTTCAGTGATAATAAGATATTGATCGATCATAGGTCGATTCAGTTCAATTTGTATGTTTTTTTTTGTTTTCTGTAAATAACTGTTTAGATGTAGTAATTAGAGAAAAATATTTCCTGACTCTTAGTAATATTAGTTGAATATATTTCTGAAATGTTATTACATTTACAACTAATGATTCAATTAATCTTTTCATAAAATAATATTTTCGACTGTCAAAACCCTTGTTATGGATGTATTGGCTGAATTATATAGCTAAATAAATTCAGTTGTAAGTAATCCATCCATTCATTTCTTGAAAAGGAAAATACAATCAATTTGTAAAATGCATCTCATTGTATTTTATTACAAGAGAGATAACGAAAATTAACCAAATACACTCAACAAAAGAATAGAACAGCGCATTATTTGCTTATCTATTTAGTTCATTCAATTCAATTCTTATTCTTATGAATCATAAATAAAATGAACTAAAAAAGCGTAACACAAAATGAATATACTTAAAAGAAAAGCATTATGAATAATTCATTTTTAGAGTTATGAAGATTGTTGAGTTTCATTATATTATGCATCGACGATTATTGTTAAAACACTGTGAGAAACCTTGAAGAACTGGACGGCCATTTTGTCTTAGTGTAAGACTCATCAGTAGTGCGCATACACGACTCCCACTCGCGGAAATCGGACCCTATAACTTCGGTCTCATGTGTGAAAGCTTAACCTCTAGATCACTGACCCGGTATTCAACGGTGTTAATGTAAATTCAGGTTATTGTACAAGAATACCGACCACCTTGGGTAGGTAAATATCTCACATCTAACAGGACTGAACTCCACTGGTCACAGCCTCTCAACTAGAACTCCGAGAATTTCCTCACATAGATAGTCACTAGTGAGCAAATTTAATGATATTTATCATAGGGTTTTGTAGATTGTAACAGAAAATGAATATGCTTCAAAGAAAAGAGTTATGAACTGACCAGTAAAGCAATGAGTCAAAATTTAATACCAGAGAATTTATTTAACTAAATCTAAAGTTGAAGTCTTACTACCGAAACGATTAATTCACATTATTTAGTTGAGATAATATATTTCTTGATTATATTAATAATCAGTTGTTTTTTTCATTTTACAGGATAAAAAATAAATAAAAATGTATATTTTTTTCTTCTTATTCACTTATTAGATATTTAACACGTAGACGAAGAATTGAAATAGCACATACGCTTACATTAACAGAAAGACAAATTAAAATTTGGTTTCAGGTAAGTTCAATGTACAATTATTCTTTGGCTATTTGATTAGTTTAAAGTAATTCAGTTTGATATATTGATACACTGGATTATATTATTAATTATTTTTGCATGATTATCATAACTAATATTTGTAGATGTTTAATGATATAACTTAGAAGTGAACTCAATAGCTCAGCAATATACTCTCTTTGTTTTACTTTGTTGAATACTTTTTTCACTGTCTGTCATCACATCATATTGTTTGTATTTAATGTTTTCTATTATCATTGATACTACTACTACTACTACTACTACTACTACTACTACTACTCGATTATTTTATCACCTTGTGTTAATGCAGTGTGGTAACTCGAACCTACGTACGTACTTTGATATTGTTTATGATTGTTTAATGATGAATATTAAGTTTTTGGAATTCGTTGTTAAATGTCACGAAATAGTCTGTGGTTAAATTGCGATATTGAATAGTAGTTAGTAATAAGAGCATTTAAGTCAATCTTCATAGTTCAAATGACGAAATGGTCTTAGTTAGGCCATCCATAAAAACTAGGGAGCACTGAGCAGTGATTTCGTTCTAGTATGGGAATCCTCATCAATACACATCTATAACCTCTCCATAGAAAACTAAGACACAGGACTTTTGGTTTCGTGAGCGAACGCCTAACCTTTAGATCATTGACCATGAGTTCACTAGTGCACGTATCTAACTTCAACCAGTCCATGATATCTAGCAATCCCTACCCACTGCATGTAGTAAATAATGTTCACACCCGATACCTACTGAACTCTACTGATCATAGCTTCTCATTAGTATGCTAGGACTTGCATTCTGAAGTGAGCACATTATAACTATCAGTATAGTGGAATTTGTGAAAACAAGATAAATTTCAAAAGTTTAAATTGTCCAATTAGGACAAATGTTGGTTGGCAATGTTAGCAATCAGTTTTCTGTCATTCCACATAAGTAAAAAGAAGCTAAACTGTATTTAAAAATTAAATAAATTAATTAATAAGGAATCACTAGAAGAGTAAACCCTCATTCTGTTTAGCGCGCTTTTTCTTATTTATATTTAAACCTTAAAAAGACTAATTTCTTTGAAATTCAAAATGAAGTACGTAATAGATACTAAATAGTATGAAACGGTAGAGCTGGACTTCCTTCTGAATGTCATTTACTACCACGCCATGTTGTGTCTTTTAGACTAGTAGTCACACTGCGACTTGTCGACATAGCTCACTCAGAGATTAGATGATATGAGATAAATTATAACGCAGCTTCTAGTTATTCTAGAGATATAAATCCAGTTTCCAATATTTAAATTGTCAGATAGGTCATACGATCTTAATGGTCATCTGTTTTTCAACAACCCTTCTCATTAATGATTTTGTTCAAATAATCACTGTATATGAATCGAAATTCCCTATAATGTACAAGTCAATAGCCATGTAAATTGTGCAGATAAATGAATTCAGCAATCACGTTCGTGGCGAACCTATCGGGTTCCAGTCCCAGAGCGAATATCATATTTGTGATGTTGGTACATCCAGCTAACTAATATTGATTAAGACGAAGCGTACAGCATGAATATCACTGCTAACCACTATCCATCTCTATTTATATCTACATTTTTCAAATTTTTTTAATGCTGGAATTAAGAAAGTCAGTTAGCTAAGATCTGCTTTGTTATCTAGATTGATTAGAGGAAATAAATTAGACAAACTTATCAATACTTTTTCTTGAAGACATATTAGGGACTTTTATCTCATCGAGTTGATTTTGAGCAACACTAAATGTTCCTTATGTCTGAGGACATAAGATAGTGCTGACTTGCACATCAAATGATTTACATTCTCTCAATTAATCTAAAATATATAAATGTTTTCTCATCAACTTATATAGACTTGTAAACAGTTTTAATGAGACTATTATAAAACATCAAATATACTGATTGTCTTTTCCTGTTTTTAATATTTTCAACTAATATTTTAAAAATTTATTCGACGAATAAATTACTGTTCTCAATTCTACTGAAATGAACTAATTTTTACTGAATGAACTCGAATCAAAGATGATTAGGGATTAACGCAATATTGTATTCCTGTAAAATGAGTATTTTTATGCAGAGTAAGATCTTGTTATTCACAAGTTTGTCAGCATGAAACATGAACGACTTTGAAAAAAAAAATCCGTCTATCTTCAGCAAATAATAAATCTAAGTAGATTAGTTTTTTTTTAATTTTTTTTTCTAAATTATCAAAACTCTTTAAGACTTATTTATTACTGCCTAAATATTCATGAAAAACAGCTTGCAAATAATAACACACAATGTGTGTATGAACAGACAATTTAAGATGATCGCATATATCATTCATTTAAAGTGTAGTTATTATTTTTTTCTTTGTAAAACAAAATCTTTTCACCCGAAAAAACAGAAAAAGAAAAAAATTGACAACCTCATAAATTTATTAGTCACGGATGCAAATATGTACATGTTAGATATATAGATATATATATGTTGTGGTAATTTGTGCATCATCATCTCTATGTACTACCGATGATATGTACACTGCTTATTTATGTATGTTATTTTACCCCCTTTTGATACGGAACAAAAAGCAACACACATCCATTTACTTCTTCACTGCAATCCCATTCCTCTTTATCTTTCCCATTTCATTTTAAGGGAACACCCACCCCCCTCATTTGGGAAACTTCTGTACGAAGTAGT
Source organism: Schistosoma turkestanicum (assembly GCA_944470395.2). Lineage (NCBI taxonomy): Eukaryota > Metazoa > Platyhelminthes > Trematoda > Strigeidida > Schistosomatidae > Schistosoma > Schistosoma turkestanicum. The sequence goes on from OX103973.1 coordinate 27,507,648, forward strand.
AGTACAAAAGTTTCTCTTGTACTCCCCCTTTCTGTCATATTTTTGTGTTATTTGTAATAGTAGCATGTAGGCATGGAAAAAAATTTCACTTTCAGTATGTTTGTTATTTCTCCTACCAATTTTGATTATTCTAGTTAAATGAATCGGTGAACACCCTTTCATTTTGTATGTATATATGTACATATACATATATATCGCTTTAGAAACAATAGAAGTCTAACTAAATGACATAGGGAGTAATGCATCAGAACAAAAGATTTAAATACAGAGGACACTTATTAAAAAAAAATGAACATGTCTAGTAATTTTTTTTTCTCATAAATATTTCTTTTCCTGTTTTCCTTTAACATACATTTTATCAGGTTATTTTTTTTCTAGATTTATCTCACCTTATTATTTATTACCCCATGCTTATTTTGTGTTTCATTTAAATGAAAACGAATAGTTAGTGCAGTTTTTGTTGTACACATTCTAATACACATTCAATATTCAATAGTTTTGGATCTTCAAAACAATGCTCGATCATTCAATGTACAATGACAAGTATATATATATATATATAAAGAACTAATAAGAAAAAGATTAGAATGAATAAGGAAGGCAGAATAAGCTAAAAACTATTAAAGTGTCTATAATAATCAGTCAGTCAGTCAGTCAGATGTAACGTAGAACTTCGTACGTAAGTACATCAGTTCATGTTGCCATACCACATCAGCACAGAGATGTAATTGTCAATTCAAATCCAATAGTAGTAGAAGTAGTAAAATTATTGGGAATAATCGGAGAGGTTAGGATTAGAAGATATTATTCAAGAAGTATGATTAAATGAGAAAAGTTTAAAAAGTCAAAACTAGAGTTGTTGAAGAACCCAGAAGATTAGGATTTGAGAGAACAAAAAGAATAAATGCACCGGCGCCACTGCGAGCCATGCCATTCAGGATCTCTAACCATCGATTATTATTTCATCTCGTGGACCCCAACCAGGTATTCGACAATTACCGACATGGCTAAGTTCACTTGTCAATGACTTCATGCATTTTTGCCATGTTTTGGTTTGGCCGCCCCTGACTTTCTTCCAACCTATTCCTACACTAGAAAACAAAGCTCGTCGAGGCTTTGTTTTGTCTATAATATGCTTGCTACTAACTTGTTATTACTGAATAAGTAAATAAATTGACCATATACACTTGATTTCGGACTTTTTACGAATTACTGACAAAACGCCGATGATAGATTATTGATTGATTGAATTTATTACTATTGATTTTTTTTATTATTTAGAATCGAAGAATGAAATGGAAAAAAGATCATAATATAGCTAAATTAAATGGTCCTGGTACATTGGAACAACTTGAATTAGCTGAACAAGGTTCAACTATTTCAACAATCGGTAGAAAAAATAAACATAAAAGTTCATCCATGTGTGATGATGATAGTGATGATGAATGCATAAAACGTAAACGATTATCTATTGAAGAATTTGGTCCATTAGATACAATTACCACTGGTGGACTTATGATGGAGAATAATACATTTTCTACAAATCATAATATTTCTTCTAATAAAGGAAGAAATTTTAAAACAAATTACATGTTAACAACACAACGACATAAATTACGTCCTATTCATCGTGGTAAACATGATGGTGTTGATGAAGATGTTGATGACGATGATGATGACGAAGATGAAGACAACGAACAAGAAGAAGGACGAGGAGGAGAAGAGGAAGATGAAGAAATCGACGGGGATGAAGAAGATAATCATGTAATTACTGAAGAGCTGAATAGAGCACGTAGAAAAGAACATCATCGAACAATGATGAATGTATCAAATAAACAACATTCATGGTCTTTAGGTCAATCAGAAAAACTTGGTAATTTTCATGTTTCCGAGAATATTTATTTAAAATCTCAACAAACTGGGACTAATGCTGAAAATTTAATGTTTCGTAATGAATGTGACAAAAATTGGCATTCTTAAGAATACACTTCTGAAATGTTTACGACTCGCATGAAACAAAAATATCTATGAACGTGTATCATTAGATTCATCATTTTTATGAACATCCTAATTTCAATCAAACACCAACAATTACTGTTTTTTTATGAGAAGAAACGTGAAATGAGAAAATTGAATAAGAAACAAAACAACAATTAACAAACATTATTTCAGTAAAACAAATTCAATAATCAATCTTTCACTTCATTTTGTATTTTATTCTCTCATTCACCATATGGATAGGTGGTATAGATCCGTTTTGTTTTTGAAAATAAAACAAACCAGAACAGAACAGAACAATTAATTCATAATATTCATTTCATTAAACAAGAAAAAACAAACACACATTGTACATAACACAACTTTTGTCAATAGTCAATTTTTAAATCATGTGACTTAATGAAATGCTTTAACTACCTCAATAAAAAATGTAGAATAATCATGATAATAATAATAGTAATAAGAAACTTACTCCCGAACGCACATAATTTCCATTTCATTGGTATCATTCATTCATTAGTTCGTTTGTTCATTACATCATTCGGTTAACATTTTACACAATCAATCAATTCAATAGACGGTATTCAAGTGTCTCAATGTTATCTAACTTCAAATAAGTCAATGTTCAATTCATTATTATTTTGTTCACTTTCATTGTTACCTTTTTCAGTGTTTTCAATTTGTCTGATCACTTTTTTTCTCTTAGTCAGTATATTAGATTTTAGTAAATAAAAAAAATGCTTAAAATTGTGCATCAAAAGCGTTTAACAATAATTTAACATGGTAAAATTCATCTTCCTTTTCTTTACACTCATTTTCTCCATGTCCGTTTGATTCTATTCATTTTGACCGTTTCATAAAATCCGATCACATAATAATTTCGAGTATCAAATCATTGTTTAGTAATTTACCTACGGTTCACTATTTATTGCGTTTCTATTCTTTATTATTCTTGATATTTTTAAAGATTCATTATTCATCTGTCGGTTTATTGACATGTATATGATGTGTACGGGGGCTAGAATACAAGTGAGGCTTACATATTCTAGTTGATATCAGGTGAAACATAAAAGAAGGAATTATAAGCGGACTTTCTAATATACACATACTGTATGGCTGGCTTAAAGTAAACTCAACCATTTGGACAAAACAGTTACTTGGAAAATCTGTTTTAGCGTAGTTCTTACAATTATCATCTTTGATCATTTCTTAAATTGTATTAAAAAAACATAATTATTTGACATCCTAATAATAACAATACTACTAATCAATAAAATTCACCAATTGTTATCTGATTTAATTCTTCTTTTCTTTTTTTCTTTCTTATTAAATATATTTTAAATGAGTTGTTCGATTCAACTGAATGATCCTAATTGTATTTATATGATTATTGTGTTACGATAATTTTTTTTGAATAATCTGAAAATAAAATTTATTTCAAATTGATATTAATCATTTGAAGAATTTTTCTGAAAAAAAAGAAGAGAAGAAAATTACAATGAAATACACATGTATTTCCGAAATTGTTTGCGTTTTCTAATCTATCTATCTATCTATCTATCTATCTATCTATCTATCTATCTATCTATCTATCTATCTATCTATCTATCTATCTATCTATCTATCTATCTATCTATCTATCTATCTATCTATCTATCTATCTATCTATCTATCTATCTATCTATCTATCTATCTATCTATCTATCTATCTATCTATCTATCTATCTATCTATCTATCTATCTATCTATCTATCTATCTATCTATCTATCTATCTATCTATCTATCTATCTATCTATCTATCTATCTATCTATCTATCTATCTATCTATCTATCTATCTATCTATCTATCTATCTATCTATCTATCTATCTATCTATCTATCTATCTATCTATCTATATATATATATATCTATATATATATATATATATATATATATATAATACTAGTGGTAGTACATGAGATTGAGACTGGTGCCTTTTAGATGTTGGTATTAATTTTATGATTTCAATTCAATTCTTATTTAGAGTTGTGAAGATTGTTGAGTTTCATTGAAATTACGAATACACTAACTTCGTGAGGGGATTCTCGGAGTTCTAGTTAGAAGCTGTGACCAGTAGACTTCAGTCCTGTCAAGTATAAGCAGTTGTCTATTGATGACAATAAGTGGGGGTTGCGTAATAGCTTGGATGAATTAACGGTCGACATTAACACCATTGGATAATTGCTCAGTGATCTAGAGGTTAAGCTTTCACACACGAGACCGAAGTTATCGGGTTCGATTTCTGTGAATGGGAGTCATGTATGCTCATTCTGTTCTTCTAGTAGTAGTCGAACAATAATAGATTGATGATGTCAATGAAGATTTTATGTCAACATCTCAGCAACTGAAATTTATATAAGTACTTCGTTCATGACTACCTTTCACTATCCATGTCTAAATAATATATCATAATTTATGGTTAAAATCAGACACATAGCACATAATAGTTGAGTTATTATTCATTTTAAATGTTCTTTCGAATGTAACTGGTTAGGAATTGTAACAAGTGAGTTTTAGTTTGTAAAAGACAGGAGGCGAGTTGGACTGTGTTGGTACTGGCGATGTTAGTCTCTCAGATGATTCAAGATACTTCTGGATGTATCGACAAATGGAGCTTCAATTATGTGTTGAGGTAACGAGTCCCATGCATTGACAAGTCGATGGAAAATCGGCAGTCAGCCGACTAGTAATTCGTTCTGATTTTGTGAACAGTTTTAGTGTCCTCTCAAGTTCTGTTTTGGAGAGTAACACAAATGCGGGCTTGTCAAATGCCTCTTCATCATTATGCAATTTGAAAACTTTTATTCATTCACCTTTGGTCTTTCAATATGATAAAGGAAATAGGTTTAATTTGGCCAGTCTCTCGTCTCAAGTCAGCTTTGAAGTCTTGGTAATCAGCTTAGTTGCGGTTCTTTGAACCTTCTCCAATAGCTCATTATCTTTTTATGCAAATTGTAGCTACTTGCATCCAATACTCTGGTTTAAGACGAACGAATACTGTGTAGAAAATCGAAAATGTCTGAGCATTGACATGGCTAAGGCCTTCAGGTATTGGTCAGAAGGTCTAAAAACCTTAGTTGGCTAATGTATAGAAATGTGTAGTAGTTTTCAAGTCTTGGCAAATAATGACACCCAAGTTATTGTATCGGAATAACAGGTAGCTCAGTGTTATTCACCGTATACTTATCTGTATCATAGTAACCAATATGTAGCATGATGCACCTGAAAGTGTTTATTGACGACTGCTATTTTCTGGACCATCCCGATAATTTCTGTAGGTTATTTTGAAGTTGTGGACTGTAACTTTTATTCGTATCGTCCTCCATATTTTCATATTATCGGCACGTAACATAGCCTATGAAGATAGGAGATTAGGAAGGTCATTTATATACAAAAGGAACAACACTCATCCCAAAATTGTGCCCTGAGGCACCCTGCTAAGCACAGTTTTCCAGCTAGATAACTTGGAGTTAACCCGTACTCTTTTCTGGCGTCCGATTACGGAATCCTTAATTTAAATAAGTGTGTTGCTTCCTACTCCAACATCACTCATTTCAGATGACAGCCGGTTGTGAGGGACTTTGTCAAAAGCTGTTCTAAAGTTAATGAAGGCTAGATCTATAGGTTGCTTATGATCTTTAAGACAGCACCAACCTTCGTGAGCTACTGGCAGGTTTATGAGACATGAATAGCCTGATTTGATTCGTAATGCCTTTCGGAAAGAATCTGATCTTAGTTCAGATACTTAAACAGCTCCTTAAAAACAATCTTTTTTAAAATTTTCACAACCACACTAGTTAGGCTTACGAGTCACTAGTTCTTAGGTTTATCTCTGAAGACAGGACTTCCTTACTTTTGGTAATGTATAACGGGTTACAGATAGATTAGGACATATACTTATCAGATTCGTCGTGAAATTCGCAAGTTCCTTGAGTAATCAAGAATACATTTGTTCGGGTCCCAAGATATTACGTTGATCGATCTGATTTAAAAGACCAAGAGAATCGAGATCACTAATAGTTACTGTGTCCATACTTTGTATGTAGGAGTTTGAATAAACTAGAGGAAGAGAGAGGCACATCGCTAGAATAGTTTAAAAGTAACTGAGGTTTACTATAATCGTCTTCTAACAAGAGTGCAGTTCTACTATGTTCGCATAATGTTATTATTCTGTCTCTTATATTAGTCTATTGATTTATTTAATTATGACATCTCATGATGAAAGCCGAGTTTCTTCGGAAGTCACGAGACCGATACTCCTTCTGACAACTAGAGAAACCATTATTGTAAACACATGGAATTTTCACACAATGTGAGAGACCAGAAGAACCACTCAAGTTGCTGTGGAAATGAAGAGATACAAACTGGTGGTGCTTGAAATAAGTAAAACCCATTAAACGCAGGCTGAACAAAAGATATCGGCTTCAGAAGAAATGCTGTTGTACTCCAGCCAAGATGAAGAAAATGTCTTAAACACTAGGAGTTGCTATGATGCTGTCCAAAGAAGCACAAAAAGCACTTTTTGATACGATTCTCATGTATCTAAGATCATCAAAGCATTCGAAGTATCATTATTAAATCCTGGATTCTGTAAAGGGACTAAATTTCACCAAAAAATTCTTGAGCAGTCTTAATCATGCATTGGATATGATTTGGATCTGTTTTAGCTAGTGAATAATTCGCGTACGCCATATTTAAAAGAACAGAAAAACAAGAAATTGATGTGACATAAGAAAATTTCGGTTTAGACGGTCAGGGGTTCAATATTGTCCTATAAAACTTAATTTCTCAGTCAATACCCCTGGAACTGGCAAGCCTAAGTTAGAAGGAAAAGATTAAAAACTGATTACACGACAAAGCAGACGCGGAAAAATGAAACAAACAAAGGTCACTTTAAACTGTCATCGCTGATCTAAACGTTAAACACTTGGAACAACCACATATTCAGAATTTATTCACTAGTTACAAACTTTATGGATGATTGTTATCAGCGTTATTAAAAAGCACAAAACTATTTTATTGAAAATTCAGCAGTATCAATATTATCATCATCAATGCTAGATAAATCAACGCATCAGTCTTGTTTTAATCTTTTAACCTGACCTTGAATCGAACATAAATGAAACGGCTGATCAGTTGACTCTTTTTTTTCGTGTTCCCTTTCTAATAATCTATTGATATACTGAGATAAGTTGTAAATAAATTAAATACAAGGTTGAAACAAATAAAACAAAGATCAATCAACATGAAGAAACGGAATTGAACATTTATTATTGAATCTTTATCCAAAAATGGTTACAAATATTAAAAATCTCTAATATTTTTTTTTCAAACAGAAAAGAAAGTAATGTATAAGATTTACAGAAAATACAGTTATTTCTTAAATTTAGCTTATTTTATTCACTTAATACTGAAGTATTCATATTCGATCATTGTAACTTATGAATGTTAGTTGTAATGGTTCAGAGGGGGGAAACATTTCGTATTACAAAAGTATAAATGAGTATCTGTTGATACTAAACATAAACTAATTTGTCGTTTTACTTGTGATTAGGAATTAATTACAAGCTGTAGATAATTTTTTTTATTCTCAATCACGTAGCAGCACAAAGAAGTTTTTCTGTTATTTAGATGTTCAGAGTAAATTAGAAGAATAACCTATCACATTAGCTTTTGACTACCGTATTATCAAGTGTAAATTTAAATACTAACGAACTAGATTTTCTACAAAATCTTACCTATACAACAGAAAAATCACTACCATAAAGCATGAAGATTCATTTTAATACTTTCAAAAAATTAGATAGTTGTTCAACTATCATTGTTCATATATTTAGTTTTGATCGGCATAGGAAGGACTGCGTTGCTACAATTGAACAACATCTGGAACTCAAAACAATTATCAATCAACACTAAAATCAGGATTTTCAATACAAATGTAAAGATAATTTTACTATATGGAGCAGAAATTTGGAGAAATACCAAAGCCATTATCCACAAGTTACAAGTATTCATTAAGAGTTGTCTACACAAAATAATTCGGATTCGTTGGCCAGACACCATCAGCAGCAGTCTACTTTGGGAGAGAACAAACGCGATTCCAGTGGAGGAGGAAATCAGGAAGAAGTTGTGGAAGTGGATAGGACACATACTGCGAAAAGCACCCAACTGCCTCACAACACAAACCCTTCTTGGAACCCTCAAGGTAAAAGGTAAAGAGGAAGGCCAAGGAACACATTACGTCAAGAAATAGAGAAAGATATGAGAAGAATGAACAAAAATCGGAAAGAACTGGAGAGGGAAGCCCAGGACAAAGTAGGTTGGAGGATACTGGTCAGTGGCCTATGCTCCATCGAGGGTAACAGGCATAAGTAAGTAAGTAAGTAAGTGTCCATAAACAAAATATCAATTTAACCAATCCTATGCGATAGGATTCCATTTTTTTTATCAGTCAGTAGCAAGCAGTATCTTATCTATATAGCCCTTATGTTGTGTAAATTAAATTGATCTACTGGCATGGTAGTTATCAGTTTAAGCAAATTAACTCTGTATAAACTATGTTTTCCATGTTAGCTAGTTAATTAGTGAAAGGTAATATTGAGAAGGAAATTCTAAACCTAGATTTCTAAGGTCAGTAGAGTAAATAACACAAGTCCTAATCCTACAAAAAGTATCAATTTCCTAATGCAGAAACTTAGGCTTAGAACATTTGATCGACTGTCCATCATGACATTTCATTGTATGGTACCCGTAGAGTAGTATACGATTAACATGTTCATACATTTAATTTTAGTGACTACTGACTTATTCATCAGATCTTAGTTGTGTTTTTAATTATATATATATTAAGTAATACAGTGACAAGCCCTCACATGGAACCCTCAGGGCAAAAAGAAAAGAGGAAGACCAAAGAACACATTACGCTGAGTAATAGAGAAAGACATGAGAAGAATGAACAAACATTGAACAGAACTGGAGAGGGAAGCCCAGGACAGAGTTGGTTGCAGAAAAGTGGTGGTCGGCCTATGCTCCATTGGGGGTAACAGGCGTAAGTAAGTAAGTAAGTAATATTTCAGTAATTGGTGAAAGGATTGAAACGAGTACTATTCGAATACTATTTTCATGTGAAAATATTTTTTTTAAATACACAACATAGTTTTTTGTATGATGATATATCTCTACATGTAAAAATGTGTATTGTAGAATAGTTGTTTTGTTTTGAAATTCCTCTGATATCTATGTATAACGAAAAAAAGAAAGAAGTAGAACTAAATAAATTATTTTAAAAGGGGAACTTGATTATAATTATGAAATCATAATGTTCAACTTGTATCAATATCATGATGAATTCAACAATGTTATTTGCATGTTTTTGGATAATTAATTACCATACATTACATAGTTCACGTGAGCTAATGAATCTCTACATACACATTATTAGAGTAAATATATATATCTACAATGATCACAGGAATAAACTAAAGAATGACCATATATTCACAAGGTAAACATATGGTTCCGGTTTAAGTTTCTGTAAAATAATGCATTATTACTTAATGTAACGAAAACAAAAATGAAATTTTCACAGAACCATGTCATTCTCTAAATCTATATAATTTTATTATAATAGTGGTGAAACTTCATCATTTGAGGTGGTTGGAACATGTATTACGAATGCCTAACCACCGACTGCCTCGACGAACTATGTTTTGTGGTGTAGAAGTACGTTGGAAGAAAGCTTGGGGGCGGCCAAACCAAAACATAGCAGAAATTCATGAAGTCACTGACAAGTGGACTGAGTCATGTTGGTAGATGTAGACTACCTGGATGGGGTCCGCGAGACAAAAGTCACCGATGGTTAGAGACCTTGAACGACATGGCTCAAAATCGTTTGCAATGGAGCAAGTGCATCCATTCGTTGAGCTCTCTCAAATCCTAATCTTCTGGATTGTCTTTCTAACCTTATCTCACTGAATTATACTTCTTGAATAATACCTTCAAACCCTAGTGTTCTTCATTACCATTAATCCCTCTACTATCTTTATCACTATGGGATTTGATTTGACATTTGCGTCTGTGTGTTAATGTGGTATGGCAACATGAACTTATGTACATACGTACGAAGTTCTACGTTGCAAATGACTGACTGAGTGAGTGAAGATTCTATGCGGTTGCTTGGGGTGAAAATCAATTAGAAATAACATAAGATAATCGAAATAAATTCCCTTTATAATCTGATATCAACTTGAATCAGCGACTTTTACATTTTTTGGTTTGTATGGCATCAGTCAGTTGACAACAACATAAAACTTCGTACGTACGTACGTACGTACGTACATCAATTCAAATTGCCAAACCAAATCAGCACAGAGATACAATTGTCACTTCAAATACCGTACTACTAGAGGTAGTAGAAGTATTAGCAGTAATCGGTAGCTTTAAGGTTCGAAGATATTATTCAAGCATCGTTAATTTAATAAGTTGAAATAAAGTGGTGAATAGTTTTGATTTGAGTGAAGTTCTCTCCAGAACTTTCATCTAATCTGATTAGCATTTTAGAAGTACCATTGTATTAGACGAAAATGTAATCATAACTTATTGTTATGTGTTAAGTTATCAATGAATTAGATACTTGAATTGTTACTCGGCTGTAAAGCTCTAGAAGCATTTGTACGTATCTTAAAATTTCTGACTATGCATCACAAACGAAAAATTCTAATCTAACTTCATTTGGCTACTTCATGATAACTTTTCAACTTTGTTGGGGACGTAGATCCCTAGAACTCACTTGATAGAGGTCCTAATTTTGGATTTTGTGATTTTGTGCATTGGCTGATTAGTCGAACTTGAGATCACCTTTCCCACCCGCAAAATCCTTGACTGTCATTGGTTGATGTGTTATTTTAGTACGCTATTTTTGTGGCTCTCCACAGGACCTTTCTATCGATTTGTGTGCTTCTCGACCTCATATTTTCTGGGTGCTTGTAGAATACACTTTCTACGCCTTATGAAGACTTCTTGATATGGTTAGCAGGCCCTCAGACAACAGATTAGAATAGCCTATCGTTTCACTGGATCATTTGTCTTCTCTCTCGTGTACCGACTAAGGTGAACTCGTAATAGTTCAAGCATATCAACTGGTGGCAAGCAAAACAAACTTTCTATCTATCTATCTATCGTCATACTTTCGTCTTTTACATTTGAACTAGTAAAAGTAAATTTAAAATGTTATGAGAAACAACGTGTTAATGTCTAATTTTTTTTGACTCTATGTTTTAAGTTAACCATCATCATCCTCATATTCATGACACAAAGATCAGCATTTACTTAGGTACTAAGTGTAAAAAAGCAGGCTAAAATAGATGATGGGTGATTTTAAAGCATGAAAAGAATAATAGTAGTAGTACTAGTAATAATAGTGATAATAATAGTTAAAATGTGTTAAGTGTTTCATTTTCTTTTAAAACAAACTAAATAATTTACATAATGCTACTTCTACTACTACTTTGCTTGGTCATTGCGTAGATTTACACATATCTATAGATTTTCACATGTGATTTTAGTTATTTTCAGTAGTGAAATATGAATTGAAAGTTGAACATACATTAAATACAAACAAAAAAAAGCGGTACTTTAATTTTTTGTTTTTTTTAGAACTAACTAAAAGCAAATCATGAGATTTATGGGCACTTTATGCTACATTATCTCATCTAGCTGAATCATCATTAGATTCTCATACTTATTTACTTACTTACTTACTTACTTACTTACTTATTTACTTCTCTAGTTATATTCCTTTGTCTCACCACTTCCTTTATCTTCCTCTCTCTCTGTCTCTTTACATACATGTGTTTTTTTACTGTTGAAGTTTTTCTGTTGTTCTTACGTTTTAAAATTTGTGTTTTGAGGGAAAAAAGAAAACATGTTTTAAAAATTGTAGAAAACAATGAAATATTATTGGTGGTCATCTTACTTAAATAACGTTAATGTTTTTTGTTTAAAAAAAAAACATGAATATATACTGTGGTGGGGAAATACTACTAATATATATAGTAGTATATGAGTTAGATAAAATAAGGAAGGCATTCCTCAAGTTTTTTTTAAAAAAAACAAAATATATTGATTGTAAACATCCTTTGTTTATATATATTATTTTGTATGACATAATCAAATGTTACCAGTTTAAAAGTTTAACTCTCTTAGTTAGTTAATCATGAAAGTAGCATAAATAACAGAAGTCAAACTAAAAACATCAACCAACCAACAAGCATTCATCTTGTTCTGTTCTGAGAAACTATATTTCGCATGTTTTAACACTACTACTCCTTACCTTAACACAACATTCATGTAACGACAATCATCAACACAATAATTATGTTCATATATCTGTGTATGTAGGTATGTATGTAATGAACTTATGCAATATACATACATATATCTTCCCAATTTGACAAGTAGATTGTTTTACAAAATGATTTACTAGTCTTTTTTTATTCTTTATTCTTCTCTAAAATATATGTACAGATATATTATTTATTTTGTTTTAAAAGAATAAAGAAAAAGGGATTGGTAGAAAGGGGAGGAACGGACAGGGAAGAACATTGAACAATGAACCATTTATCATTTAAAACGTTGGCATTTTATCATTGAACAACATAGGTATATATATATATATGTATGTATATATATATGTATATACATACACATTGTTCTACTTCAATTTCTTCTCCCCATTCATGGTATATATATTAGTTATCGCTTTGAAAATAATTCTAATGAACAATGAGCTAAATCACATGATTTTGTCATTACTGTTGTTTGAATAGCAAATAAATAAATAAGCTTAGAAACTCATAAATTAGATGCATTTCAAAATTGCATTGTTTTAATGAAAAAAATGGTAAACGGTGATATATATGAATTACATTTTTGTGTCCATGTAATACCAATTAGGTATATGTAATAAAGAGTATGATGACATTGCTCTCCTGCTCAGTTTATTATTTTCAACATTTTTACAAGTTTGAAATCATCAGTCAATCAATCATAGTTAGACCACCATTAGAAACCTGAAAGCACTGGAAGACGGCTGTTTCTTTCTGGTATGGGACTGATCAGTGGCAGTGCGCACCCACGACTCCTGCACAGTAGTCCGATGGTTAGGCGTTCGCGCACAATACCAAAGGTCCCGGGTTCGAATCCTGCGAGGTGCGGGAGTCGTGAATGCGCAATGCCACTGACGAGTCCCATACCAGGACGAAATGGCCATCTTTCAGTGCTTCCAGGTTCCTAATGGTGGTCTAACAATGATTGATTGATGGTTTCAAATGTGTAAAGACACAAATTTCTAAAGCTCTAACTGGAAATTTTCACAAGTGTCACTCTAATTATATCTCTTTAATTGTATTTGCTGTCAAAAAGAGTTCTAACTGAATGTTATTTAAAATTTAAATTTCATTACTGAGAAATTTGATCAATGAAATATGTATTATCAATAGAAAATATAATTTTCCTAAAATTAAATGTATTCAACTACATACATAGCGTTTAGATTGTTTTAATTTGGGCTCATCCAAACTATTGATTCATGTGAATGATTTTCAATTACTCAGATTCTTTGAAAATCACTATTAACTTTGTAAACTTTCTGTTAACACTAATAACACTGTTACCTAACTCAAGTAGACAATACACAATATTTAAGACAATTTAACAACGCTAAGAAATCATACTGCAAATCAATAAGAATTCACCTCAAAAATGTAAGTCTTTCAAATAATCTGTTTGGATCTGACTGCATTAATCAACTTATATTTTAAAGAAAGAGATAATAATGGGCTATAAATATTCACGCACATCTTCATCGTGTATCTATAAGTAGTCCCGCTGAAGTTGTTCACCCTCTCAGTATCCATATAGGTTATCATCACGTAGTATGCTTGAAAACTGCATAATTCATGTTTCGTTAAACATTTGAACGGGGTGCGATTGAGATCATGTGACCATTGAGATAATCTATTGTCTAATTAGTAATATATCTGTTTTTAACTATGATTTTTGTAATTTATCTTATTCCAAACATATGACGTATCAGATGTAATTTCAGTTATCCGGATATGTAGTCTCCTCACAATCAGGTCAGGCATTATATATATATATAT
>OX103973.1:27522343-27561180 GCA_944470395.2 Schistosoma turkestanicum
GTCTTTTTACTTGCTCCTATGTCGAGGTCCTTCATCACCGCATAGCTAAATGACACAACCTTATTCGTCTCTCAATCACAGATGAAACGGCTGTCGGTCATAAAGATATTGACAGTTGGAAGCAGCAATATTAGGTCATTCAATGGCGCCTAATTAGACCGTCTAGGTCGTTAGCCTGATTCTTGTTATTCAGTAGGTTCATAGTTGAGGTCTATAGAAATTTGAAAAATTAAAAAAGTTAGTTCAAATTTGTTTGTTTACATGATGTGTAACTCTATAATAACAGAAGATTACTATCATTTTCAAGAATTTACTAACTGTACATTATGTCACCTATATTTTCTAAAAAACTCCATTTTGTATACTTCCTTCAATTCGTAAAGTTATAAGATACACTGTTGACAATTGTATGGAGAATTCATACATGTACGATTTTTTGTAAAAAGAATTGTTCAATAGATATGTTCAATTTTCCAATAATTGTATTCGCTCATCTTGTAATTCACGACTCATTAAGACTCAGGACTGTATTTTACTAGATTCGTTAATTTTTTGCGCTTTGCATCACTTGCATTTGATATTCTGAAGCATCCCAATGGTGCGAGAACTCAAGTTTTCGTAAATTATTTGTGCATCACATTTCAACATACCTAATGGCTTTAAAGCTACAAAATAAGTATGTTATTGAATATAAGATATACAGCTGCTTGTATTTTATGCTTAGCCTTGTGTCAACTTTCATTCAAAACCTTTTCTTAGGGTTTGTCTGTCAGTAAATGTTTTGTTCATTCACTATTTAAATAATATGTCAGTCAGCTAAAAACGTAGAACTTCGCACGTATGTATATCAGTTTTAGTTGCCATACCACATAAGCACACAGAGATCGAATTTTCAATTCAAATTTCATAGTATTAGATGTTATAGAATTATTAGTGATAATGGAAAAGGTTAAGGTTTGAAGAAATTATTCATGAAGTATAATCCACTGAAGTAAGTTTAAAAGGAGATAAGAAAAGGTCCTGAGTTCAAGTGGTTATGGGAGAAGACAAAGAATGATTGCACCTGCACCATCGCAAACGAATTTGAGCCATGTCATTCAAAGTCTCTAACCATCGGTTTCCGATGCCTCGTGGACCCCAAACAGGTATTCTACATCTACCACCATGGCTCAGTTCACTCGTGGGTGGTTTTATGAATAATTTCTTCAAACCTTAATCTTTTCCATTATCACTAATACTTCTATTACATCTAATACTATGAAATTTGAATTGAAAATTCGATCTCTGTGTGCTTATGTGGTATGGCAACTAGAGGTAGTGGAAGTATTAGGAGTACTCGGAGAGATTAAGGTTCGACGATTTTATTCAAGAAGTATAACCTAGTGAACGAAACTTAAAAAGAAAAAAAGATAAAGGTGATACGGAATTTAAGATTTTAGGATTTAAGAGAACACAAAGAGTGGATTCACGTTTGCCATTGCAAACAGTTTCAAACCGTGTCATTTAGGTTCTCTAACCATCAATTACTATCATCTTGCGGGCCCAAACCAGATAGCCTACATCTAACAACATGACTCAGCCCAATTGTCAGTGACTTTATGGATTTCTGGCATGTTTTGGTCTGGCCGCCCCTAGCTTTCGTCCAACCTATTCCTACACCGCAAAATATAGCTCGACGAGGCAGTCGGTGGTTAGCCATACGTAACACATGTCCCAACCACCTCAACTGATGGAGTTTCAATACTTCGTCTATTGATCTGGCATCCCTACTTAGCACCCGTTTCCTAATAACCGAGTCGCTCACTCGGGTGTCCCAGGATATACGCGCAATGCTTCGAAGACACCTATGATCGAAAACAAACCACTTTCGAATATCTTCTACTCTTACTGGCCACGTTTCTCAGCCATAATGCAGGACGGAGCGAACTGCTGTTCAGTACACTCGTCCTTTGGTTTAGCAAACGGATATCTTGCCTACGCCATGAGTGACGCAGGTTGACAAAAGCCAACCGAGCCTTCTGTATCCGTGCTGAGATTTTATCAGTCACCAGGCCATCAGGACTGATGAGACTCCCAAGATAAGTGAAGCGGTCTACTCGCTCGACTACTTCACTCCCTATCACTAGTTCAGGTGCCGATGCAACCCAATCTTGAAGCAACATTTTGCATTTCGAGGGCGAAAACCGCATCCCAAACATGCTTGCGTTGTTACTCAGGGTAGTTGGAACACTGCATTTTGTAAGCCTCTTCACCAAATAGACGTATGTCATCGGCATATTTTAAGTCAACAAGCGAGTCTCCATGTAGAAAATCCACTCCTGAACATTCAGACGAAGATAATGTTATATCTAGAAACAGGCGAACGACAAAATTTAACAAAAATGGAGAGATTGGACAGCCCTGTCGCTCGTCACTTGAAGTAAAGAATTCCGATAGCAGTTCTCCATTAGCTCTCACCCGAGTACAGAGCTTGTATAAGGTTAATGTACTTATTTGGTACTGCCACAGAACCTCACGTTCCACAGAGTTAAATGCCGCCTTAAGCTCCAGGAAGACAACTATTGTAAGACACCTAAATGTTTGCTTGTGTTCCAGGACCTGTCATAGTGTGAATATGTGGTCTATACAGCAACATCCAGGTCTGAAACCAGTGTGGTGACTAGAGAGGTTGATAAGGTGTTTATACTTGTGTTTGCATGTTCGTAGTTGGGAACTATACCTACTGACCTACTATTCTTTATCTCAAGTGTGGTTATTTAGAAAATAAAGCTCAATATTGAGTAATCTTCTAAAAGTTGTGGTGTCTTAGTCAGATGAAACCTGGACACATTTCCATTCAATTAAACTCACAAACGTAATTTAATGAGTTTGGCTCTAGAAAGTTAAATTTCCTTTTTTCTGTGATGTTAAATGTGGCAGACGTATATATTTACCGGTTACTTTTTCACTGATGATTATAGCTAATTTTCTCGTTTACCACATCTGATGCTCTCTTGTTTGCATAACTCTGTATCACTAGATTTAATGATTCTCAAACATGAACATTCGAAAGTTCATGCCATATGAACTATAACTCAACCAACTACGGTTCGAGTCCTTGTTTATGTGTCACATAATAATGCAGAAAATGGCCTCTTAACTCCAGGTCGACGATCTTTGTGAACGCAAAAGCTAATCTAAAGCAAGTTTAGACAACAGAATCTGATAGGTTAATCCATGAGATCACTAAGGATTACAGTCCAATTTTAGCAGTTATATTGATTGAGATGCGATATGGCAACCTGAACTATGTTGTATCTGTCTGTCTCTGTCTAAGTAAGTCTAGCAACTGGACTTCTTTTGATTGCTAACCGCAAAGTTTTCAATTTGGTTAACACGGTACCCAAATTATTAGCCTCAGCAACGATCCAACTGTGTTATGATGCTGCTACGTAGCTATTCAAATCCTACCGACGTCCAAATCCAGATATTTCAATACGAGCCAAATACTATTCCCAAATCTCCTATATATCAGAACACAACACCGTTAGATGAAGTTGTTTAATGGGTCGTGTATAGTAGAGAGGAAGGCAGAAAGTAACGGAATCAAAAGCTTTACAGATAATGCCTATTTATACATTTAGGTCGAATAAGAAACAGCATCGAAGTCTGTGACATTGACAGTTAAGACGACCAATAGGAAACAACATTTGAAGTGACATTGATGGTCAGGACAACCAATAAGAAACAACATCGGAGTACGTGACATTGATATCTAGGATGACCATAAAATTGACCAGTAGGTATTAACCAATAGGAGTTAACCAATAATTCTCTTAGGATATTGGACGAATATCCTTACACTCTGAGATAAGGCTTGTGAACAGCAAAACTGGGAGGACGAGGTTAACTTCAGATGCGAAAGTGTGTGTACTGATCAAGTATTGACCCGTAAGGTATCAGCTGTGTTAACCAATAAGTTTTGTGACATTTTTCAATGAAAATAGCGCATAGACCTTGTGAAAATTCTCTACTCGGGCACTAGTGGTTGAGTCCGAGTTCTATGTAAAAAATTTTTATAGGTAGATTTCTCATCGTCTAAATTTTCAGGAATTGATCTCTTATTTGTATATTCACTTGTTGACTTACAATACATAAATGATGTGTAATAAAATATATGTAATAAAAATGCTAAGAAAACACAGCCTTCTGAACTCATCGAGCAATAATGCAAGTATGTTTCACAGCCATAAAGTAAGACGGAGCGAACTACTGCACAGTACACTCGTCCTTTGGTGAGCAAGCGGATATTTCGCCTGCGCCATAAGTGACGCAGGTTGACATAAGCCAACCGAGCCTTCTGTATCCGTGCTGAGATTTCGTCACAAACCAGGCCATCAGGACTGATTAGACTCCAGAGATAAGTGAAGTGATCAACACGCTCGACTGCTTCACTGCCTATCACTAGTTCAGGTGCCGATGCAACCCAATCTTGAAGCAACATTTTGCATTTCGAGGGCGAAAACCGCATCCCGAACATGCTTGCATTGTTGCTTATGGTAGTGAGAAGACTGCATTTTGTCAGCCTCTTCACCAAGTAGGACTATGTCATCGGCATATTCTAGGTCAGTAAGCGATTTTCCTGGTAGAAAATCGACTCCTGAAAATTCAGACGAGGATAAGGTGACATCTAGCAGCATGTCTATGACAACATTAAACAAAATTTGGGGAAAGTGGACATCCCTAACGGACACCACTTGAAGTAGAGAATTCAGATGACAGTTCGCCATAAGCTCACACCCGACCAGTGGTGTTCGAGTAGAGAGCTTGTATAAGGTTAATGTACTTATTTGGTACACCTTTCAATGACAGACACTGCCACAGAACCTCACGATCCACTGAGTCGAATGCCGCCTTAAGGCCCAGGAAAACAACTATTGTAGGACGCCTGAATGTATGCCTGTGTTCCAGGACCTGTCGTAGTGTGAAGATGTGGTCTATACAGCCATGTCCAGGTCTGAAACCAGCCTGGTTTTCTCTAGTCTTCTATTCACGAGCACTAGTAAGGCGTCTAAGCATAATCGAGGCTAACAATTTAGAAACTATATTAGTTAGACTGATTCCCCTGTGATTGTCACAAGAAGACTTTTGTCCTTTCTTATAAGTTGGGACAATCAGTGATTGAGACCAGTCAGATGGGATTGTGTCCAGTTCCCAGATTCTACCTAAGATCTCAGTTAACCTAGCTAAAACTGAAAGTATATTAAATTTCAAGACTTAAAGTAAACTAAAAATATAAATGCATCTACGTCACAAACCAGCTGTGAGCAACGTTACCCGATATCTTCCATCGCTGATCAAAGTTATTGCCCAGATTCCAACCACCTAGTCTGGATCTACCAAGATAGCTTAGATTAGGAGTCGGGGACTTCATGGATTAATTCCGTGTTTTCGTCTGAGCGACGCTAACTTTCCTCTAATATACTCTTCCACTAATAAATATTGCACATCATACAGTAGTTGTGTATACGTAACACTTCCCACTCCTCTCAGTCTATGAAGATTCGTCTTAAAAAAATATAAAAGAATTACTAAAGTAGCTGAAACTAGTGAACTGTTTTTATCCACAAAAATTTTATTTTGAAATGTGGAGGAAATTTTGCCTACTACTTTCTTAAAAACACTATCTATGTTAGGTTACATTGGTTCCAACTGCAGGGTTTCTTTAGTTACATCAGACCATCTACGTGGTCTGCCCAATATACTCGTCTTGTGACTTGCGGTTCATATTTATAATTATACGAATGTGCTTGTAGCCAGGTTTTGAAGAATTTGTCTCTGTAGGTTACATGTAAACTATGCACGCAAATATTTTTATGATGTGTATCCAAAATTTCTACGAACAAATCTCAGTTGAAAGCAATTTTCAAAGCCCTCTAACATGTGAGGTGTCATGATGAGCTTGAATATCTGTGGGTGATCCAGTTGATTCCAAAGATTAACACTAAGCAATAATTTGTTAGTTCACCATCTTTCTTCAGTTGATTGTTTGCATCATAAATCAAATTAAATAAATCTCATTTATGGTGTAAAAAATTTTCTGTTAAAAACTGATGATTCTTATTTCTGTGCTTAAACTTTTACTTATGTAGACGAAATTCATACTTTTATAATATGGAAAAAGGTCAGACGTCTCGTAAACAAAACAAAGAAAAATTACAAAAGTAAGTCAATTGTTATTTGTTTCTTATCTTGTATAATGTAAGGTGGTAGTAGTTAGAGGGGTAGTCAATAGGAAACCCTGGATCTGGGTTTTGTACTGTTTGGTACTTTTCAGCATGACGTACTTGTAATCTTAAGGAAACTGATACTCTCTAGTAGATTCAATCTCGTGTCACCCAGCTTCATAGTGTAAACTTATGTGCTTAATTCACACATTCAACAAGAATATTAATTTTAAAGTTGTGCATCAATTACATTTCGCTGGTGCATTATAAACTCTCCAAAAATTGAGCGTTTCACTTGGGATTACACGGTTTCGAATTAAATTGCATATTTCCTACAATTTATCTGGAAGGTATTCAGTAAACAATTAATTGATCAATTAATTTATTCTTTTTGGAAGCCCATTCAGTTTACAAATTTTACTAAATAGAGTCATGATTAATATTCTCAATACGAATTTCTTTTCATGTGTAATCAGTATATCGTTTTCTAAATGGCATCCACTTTGTTTTCACATTGAACGTCTTGAGCTGTCCTCCGGAAGAAGAAATAAATTGATTATTTTTTAACTGGAAACTTTGTGTAATTTGTAATCTGTCAACCTTTTCTTATACTCAATCCAAGTTATTATTAGTCATATGGCCCAAAAGTTATGAGTGTAGTATATTTCTGAGTTTTGTAAATCGCCATAAGAAGCCTATGTCGCCTGTGGTGCAGACAACATATCTGTCTGCTAACCAAAGGCCCCAGTCTACTGCACAGCAGATCGCTCCGTTTTACTTTACAGGTGTGAAACGTAGCCATTAAGAATAGAGAATATTCGCAGGCTATTACTGTCCCACCACAGGTGTCCTTGAAGTGTTGCTCGTGTATTCTGGGATCACCAAGTAAGCAATGCTTGGGTTAGGAATAGCGTATTAGGTAAGAATGGCAAACCGATTAATGAAGTAATGCATTATCATCAACTATGGAGGTTGAGATATGTTATGTATGCTCAACCACTGACTACTCTGATGAGCTATGTAATCGGGTGCAGGAGTACACTAGAAGAAGGCTAGGGGTGGCCAAACCAAAATACGGCACCAGTTCATGAAGTCATTGACATTTGAAGTGAGCTGCGTTAGTAGGTGTAGACTAGCTGGTTAGGGTGGGAGTGACAGTCATAACTGGTGAGTAAAAACCTTCAGTGGCATCGCTCAAAATTGTTTAGGACGGAACAAGCTCATTCATTCTCTGTCTTCGCCCTAATTCTAAGCTTCAGAACTCCTCATGACCCTTTTTTCTTCTCCAAAATTATTTTACTGGATTTTTACTTCTGTATGCTTTTATTTTATTCAGTATGTTACATCTGTTATTGAAGATAATTATGACAATGAGATGATTATATTGATTACTGACATTTTTCTAGTTCATTCGATAACAATCCAATAGATATGCTTGAAATCAATAGCTAATGAAAGTCTACCGCGAATTTACATTTCAATATATCTAGTAGTTTGCTCTCTCAAAGATATATTTATACATGCATATATATATATATATACCCGTGTATATAATATATATGTGGTTGTCTGTGATTTCAATGCATGACAAAGGTGAGCTACCTGTCAAAAAATATATTATTCAATAACGTGAGAAATACAAGACTTTACTAGTCATAATTATTCATTGTATTCATCAGTTCTTATACTATTCTTCTTGTCATTATTATTTGTATTTCAATGTTTCGCTTCGGTCGTATGTTTTCTAGTTTTTTTTCTTTTTCTACAGAGAAAGTCACAGTGAAATTGAAAGAAAACGACGTGAACGTATGAAATTAGAAACGGAATTTCTACATCGTCAAGTACCACATTTACAATGTAAAGATAAATTATCCATTTTTCTTGCTGGAGCTGAACGACTTATTCATTATAATAGTATGTTTAATGTTTACTAATTACTGTAATATTAAAACTAATAATAAAAATAATAATTACTATTATTATCATTATTATTATTATTAATATTAATATTCTCCCTAAATATATTGTCTACTTTATTTAGATAAATTAGGAAAAAGAGAATATATCATCAATGATGAAGAGTATTCACGAATTGTTATGAATGTAAGATTTATTCATTTCAACATTTTATTAAATATATTTTATAATAATAGTCTATTAATGGATTTGGTATACATGTCAAATGTTCCAGTGGAGAAATATTATATGAAGAAAATTCTGAAAAAATACTTGATATTCCTCAGGTTAGTTTTTTGTCAATAATTAATTTTCATATGCGGTGAACTGTGTTATTATTATTATTCTTTTTGACAAAGGGAAGTTTATAAGCAAATATAATGTATCTGACAATTTAAACTTAGTCATATAAATTTAACTGTTGAGTAACATGGTCATTAGTTTGATCCACTTCGATCTAATTCAGTTCGCGTAACCTTTTTTCGCATTACTGATATATCACCTACGACCCATTGAATATGATAACTATACACATAATTACTAATAATAAATTTATGGCCCAGATTGCTTTGATAATTCACTTTCTGCAATTTGTATTACATTTTATTTTGAAACTATTCAATTGGATATATCATACTGGGTGGTGTTAACTTAACTTAGAATTATGCGATTGTAAATTTTAAGTTTATTTCACTAGATTCTAATTCTTGAATAATATCGTCGGACCCTAAAATTTCCGATTACTGCTAACACTTCTACTACCTCTACTACTATAGGATTTGAAGTGAAAATTGCATCTGTGTGCTAATGTGGTATGGCAACTTGAACTGATGTACGTACGTACGAAGTTCTACGTTGCTGTTGAATGACTGACTGACTGACTGCAACTTTTGAAATAAAAATTTCCCAGAAACGATCTAACCGTAGACGAATAGGTTACGAATGAAATTTTTACAACGTTGAAAAGACAGTATGAATAAAGTACTTTTAAGTTATTAATCCAAAGCCTAGTACTTTTTCTAAAATATTGTAAGTGCAAACCTACAGTCTTCAATACGGTATAGTAACTTGTAGAGATTCTTATGTTAACATTAATAACTTATTTATCTAATAAATAGCTATATAACTTGATATAATATTTAACACTGAATTATAATTGCAAACTAACAAAGTGTATATCAATTGTTACCAAAAAAACAATTGTCTTATTCTATTTTATAACTGATTAATTATTGAAGATTATTGGCATGAATAGAAATTCTAACAATAAATCAAACATTCTAATCGTAAAAAATTCAAATAATCTGTTAAATAAAATTTATGTACAAGTTTTCTGATAATTCTACCTTTATGACAATTCTCATTGTGAAGTATAGATGTTGGGTGTATAGTATTGTAAAGCATGTATTATGTTATGTGTTTTACGTGTGAATCCCATTGTAATTACATTTCGTTGCTTTAATAACCGATAACTCAGTGGTTATAACATTCAGCTTTCTTCAATCGATAAGTCGTAGATTGGAATCTCGATTTATCCACTTTATTTTGATGAGTTGAATGATATCACAAGTTCTCATTCACGCAAAGGTAGCTTAAAATAGATAGACATAATCATTAGGTGGATAGTAGTTTGTATAATTTGATTCTATAATCAATAGACAAGGAAGAGAAACTATATTAATCACAACAATATTTCTGCTTCATAAACTTGAATAGTTACTATTATGCAAGGTTGTGAGGTTCAATGAACTCATGTACTGACACTACAAGTTGAAAATACGTAATTAGTTCTTTAAAAACAACAAATCAATAGTCCAAAAAAGGTATTACAGTGTTTAAACAATTGAGCAGACCTTGCATAATCAGATCATATTATTATGATGCGGAATTTTAAATTCTAGTTTTTAAGTCGCGTATTAATTTTTTTTGTTGGTTATTCTTGAATTATCATTTTTTTTTTAAAAATATATTGAACACCATCAATACAATTGTCTGATTTATAATAATTTGTTTCACTGTCTTTGTATATTATACTCACATTGTGTGGGTTTTTATTTTTCATGGCATTGTAGATTAATTTCCTAGGCAAAACACTTTACGATTTAGCTGAACCAAGTGTGAATACAAAACGAATTATCACTGATAGTCTCATGTTTTATGGTTCAGAGATGCAACAAGCAAAAGATGGACGTAAGCACTTATAAAACTATTGTAAAATATACAGTTATATTTGAATTATTTCAGTAAATACTAACTATTATCGAATTTATTGAAGAATCTTAAGTATACCAATGATGTTCCTTTTTTTTCTTTACAATAGTATGTGCTACAAATGATGTTACATTTTTGTATTATTAGTATAGGGTTGTGGAGTGTTGTAACGCTGCTACGTATCGCTATTCAGTCCTAGCGGCGTCCAGTTCAAATATCCCAATACGACCCAAAATGCTATTTCCAAATCTCCTAGATATCAGAACGCAACACCATTGGAAGGAGTTGTTTATTGGGTCGAGTACAGAAGAGAGGTAGGCAGGAGAACGGAATCGGAATCATGAAGGCTTACAGATAGTGCGTATTTATACATTAAGGTCGAATAGGAAAGAGCATCAAAGTCTGTGACATTGACAGTTTAGGACGACCAATAGGAAAGAACATTTGAAATGACATTGACAGTCCGGAAGACCAATCAGAGACAACATTGAAGTATTTGACTTTGACAGTTAAAACGACCATAATTTTGACCAATAGAAATCAACCAACAGGATTATACTTCCAAATATAGTACTCTTAGGATATTTGGCGAATATCCTAACATGGAGATTGTTGAGTTTAGTTGAAATCATAAATTGATCAATGTTAGACCATCATTGAAAACCCAGAAATCATTCGACGGTCACTTTGTCTTATTATGGAACTCCTTAATAGTGCATATCCATGATCACGCACTCGTGATTATGTCATTGAACCATAGGTCTGTTTCAACTCACAAATCTTTCGCCGAATAATATGCGTATATTTTTCGCTGAATTGACCACATAGTTCACGCATACATCTTTTATCTATAAGTGAAGCAATTGGTACCCTTAAAACAAACCTAACTATTATGTTCATTAAAAACTTGTGCAATCACCATCAAATTTTTAAATACTAGAGTGAGTTACAAATAACTTATTGTCAATGTCTTTTTTCTCAAGAGTTCCTACTTCTCTATCATCGTTGCTTAACTGTTGCATATCATTCATTTCACACTTCCCTAACTGTTGGAATTATTTGAATTAACAAAAAGTGGTCTATATTCTGCTGGTATATTATTCTTTTAAATTATATTATTTTGTTGCGGGGTTGTTGTGAAGATTGTTAAGTTTTATTTGTAACCATGAATCGATCAATGTTAGACCACCATTAGAAGCCTGGAAGCACTGGACGGCCGTTTCGTCCTGGTAAGGGACTCATCAGCAGTGCGCATCCACGACTCCTGCACCCCGCAGGATTCAAACCTAGGACCTTCGGTATTTTTTCCTTGTACTTAACGTTAATATTTGCTAGGAATATGCGCTTATATGAGCATAGGCTTCTGCAGACGGTCGCCATTATCTGTTCGTTATCTCTGTTCTTGTCTAAAAGGCCTTGGCTTCGGAGACGGAAGTTCATGAAGTTAGGTGAGGTGTGACAGCATCGCTGCAGATGCTGGTTGTCCGAGGGAAACACCTTACTGCTGTCACACCCCTCTTCATTTATCATTATGACTTCGGTTTTGGTCTCATCGTTCTCCAGTCGACTTACCTGGCATGGTAGAACCTACAGAAACATATTTCCGAGCCAATATAGCTCGGTTGGGTCATCACGATAGACAAGCCCGACAACACCACCTCAAGGAGGAGGCAACTGCGCTCGGGTGGGCTTACTTATTGTGATGACTCAACTAAGATGTATTGGCTGAAACACGTTTCTTTGGATTCTAGCATGCAAGATAGGTTGGCTGGAGAAAGGTAAGAATGAAAGTAGCAACTTAGAGTCTGAGGGTGAAGCCGTACTGCTGTCTGTTGTAGGCTGGTAGATAGCTAGAGGTAGGCAAACTAAAACGTGATGCTAGTCCATGAATTCATTGACATTTCGAGTGAGCTGTGTTATTAGGTTTCAACTTCCAAATATAGGGTCCGCATAACAACCGTAACCGGTGGTTAGAGGCCTTAAATGACATGGTGGAGTTTCGTTCTCTCAGCTGTATGTTTTGGTCATGTAGCTTTTATTGTTCTTGTAAACAACATCAACGGCACAAACCTCAGGAATTTTTCTCCACTACAAATAACATGGCTCAAAATCATTTGCAACGGAATAGGTGCATCCGTTCTTTGTCTTCCCCTAAGTTCTAAGCCTCAGAGCCCCTCATGACCCCTTTTTTATTCAAAATTATTTCACTGGTTTACGTAATTTTTGATGAGTAGTATTTGATCGCAGCATATTATATATATATATATATATATATATATATATATATATATATATAATATTAGTGTTGAGTCATGAAGAAAAACTTATTGAAAAGAAATTTCTCTCTATTCTTCAACAAAATTAGCGATAACACAAGCGCGTGATCTAAACAATTTACAAAATCGAAAATATGAGCTAGTAAAATAAGATTTCGAATGCATTATAGTAGTAAAAGCAGTCAACTGTTTTCAACCATAAAATATTTTATAATAGATTTCGTGACCTTTCAACATTGAGACATAGTGTAGTTCAAAGTTCAACAATTCAGCACTAAAAGATTTACGTGAAATAATCATCTTTTTATAGCTAACTCTATTTCCATAGTTTAAATCACGAACTGATCGTAGCTAAACCACTCCTGGAAACCAGGAAGTACTGAAAAACTGGTTTGTCTTAGTGTGGGGCTCTTTAGCAGTGCACGTTTGCGACACCGCCATAGAGGATTGAAACACACGGTTCTCGGTTTCTCAGGCAAACGCTTAATATGTAAATCACTGATCCGGCATCCAATCGTGTACATATCTAACTACAAGTGATTCACAATACTGTGTATTCGTCATGCATTATCCATGCGATGAATAACTGTCTCATACTTGAAATGATTAAATTCCATTAGTAATAGGTTATTATTAAAACTTCAGGCGCTGCATCTTGAAGCCTGTTACTAATGAGCACATGATAATTATCAGAATAAATAAAATCGATCAAATTAAAAGAACTTTTTGAGTAACCTAACTCGGTGTTTTTCGTTTAGCAATTGTGGTTGTCTAGCTAAGATCTGTTCGTGATTTAAACTATACAGGTTCTACAATCTCAAACCACTGGATACTAATAATATTCATCATTTTTTATACTTTATAAACATATACAGTGTGCGATTTCAACAAATCACATAATTTGTGTATACGAATGTGAATAGTTTTCAAAGAAATTATAAATTTAACAACTTACCATTCAAAGTATTTTGGTTAAATACTTGATAAGACAGTATTTAAAATCCGATTGAAACTTTCTATCTTCAAGTTCGACAGATATTATTTTAAAAGAAAACGACTTTATTAATTCAGATTTTAAATGTCCAATAGTATTCAAATGATATCGGTTGGTAAGAAAAGCTTCCTTCAAATTATTCAGCTCTTGAAAAACTCTAAATTGGTTGGTAATCTACATCTTACTCATTGATAATTCACTTGCGAAAAGTATTTATCTCAAGTTTGTTTACAGAGGCTTCGTTATTGAATGCAGGAAATAGTTGAGCCACGGTAGATGTCCGCTAAAATTAGAAATTAGCTGTTAGCGGTTGACCATTCACGTGTTCGCTTAAGATTTGTTAATGAATACTCGCATCCAATAAGACTCAATAATCTGAACATTCAATGTTGAATTATGAGCAATAAGTTCGAAGATTTGTCTTAGATATCTGATATGAGCGATTACTTATCCGTCCGAAACCAGTAACCTCAAGCCAGCAGCTAAGCTGCTATTGGTTAAATTTTCATTGCCTTCTCATTGAGTCCACAAGTTAGCAATCCGTTTGTACTGTATTCGGATTTCAAACGCAGACCAAACTGCGTCAGACCACAAAATAAATACAATACATACTTACTTTCTTTACACATTGAAATCATGAATCAATCAGTGTTAGACCACCGTTAGAAACCTAGCAGCACTTGATGGCAGTTTCGTCCTGGTATGGGGCTCATCTTCAGTGCACATCTACGACTTTTACTCGCAGGATTCGAACCTAGGACCTTCGGTGTTGCACGCGAACACCTAGCCTCTGGATCACTGAGCTGGCATCCAGTGGTATTAACGTCTAACTCGGATCAATCTAGGGATACTTTCGTCTGTTATTCCTAATGATGAACAGGCCACCGACCAGCATTTTCCAACCTTCTCTTTCCTGGGTCTTCCTTTTCGGTTCTACCTTCCTTTGGTCCTGAGGAATCCAAGCTAGGCCTTGCCTCGTGACAGTTTAGTGAATATCCCAGTCTGTGTCTGATCCACTGCCAGCGCTGAGTTTCTTGTGGATGATGACTGTTGTAGTTCTCTAAGCCTTCGTTCCGTACAATAGAACTGTCTTGATGTTTGTATTGAAAATTCTGACCTTCATCCATAGGAATACTGATCTTGCCTTGCTAATCTGTGTCTTTACATCGGCATCAGATCCACCTTGTTTATCAATAATTCTGCCCAGGTATGTAAAGGTTTTTACACCTTTCAAAGATTCTCCATCACGTGTGATTTGGTTGGTGCATATTGTGTTATGTCGGAGGATCATGCTTTTTCTCTTGTGTACGTTGAGACCTACTGTTGTATAGGCTACTGCTACACTGGTCACCTTCATCTGCATTTGTCGTTGTGTGGGAGATAGAGTGATCCAGATCTTTCAGCTGTAGCTGAGCTGTCCTCTGCATTCTGTGCTTCCCCTCGGATGTTGACGTCTTCATCATCCAATCAACCACTAGGAGAAATAGAAAGGGTAAAAGTAAACAGCCTTGTATGATACCAGTCTTCACTTCGAACGAATCTGTGAGCTGTCCTCCATTCACGATCTTGCAGTTTAATCCATCATAGGAATTCTGCACAATGTTGAATATTACCTCAGGCACACCATAGTGTCGAGGATACTTCCATAGTATTATCCTGTCCATGCTGTCAGATGCTTTTTCGCAATCAATTAAGTTGATGTAAAGTGGTGAATTTCAGTCAGTTGATTGTCCCACAATGATCCATAGTGTCGCGATTTGGTCGGTACATGATCGAACCTAACAGAATCTAGCAAAATAATACATGAACTAGTTAAAATTGGCTGAGACTCAGGGAGACTAGACAATAAACTGGCAATCAAATAGTAATTATAAGTTATATGACAATAGTTTATGCTTGAGCCGAAAGCTTGTAATTAATGATATATTTGTACATAAGAATTTAGTCATTCAATAATTATAGAATAAGAATATAATAATAGTAATCCGGAAGTTAGTTCTGCGAGTTATACTCCCTTCAGTCTTTATTCTGATTTAACACCTCAAGGTCCTTTTTTTACCATTCATATGAAAAAACTGCTATACCATTATTCCAGCCATAATAAGCATCTTTTACATTTCAATTTGTCTTGTGCTTCCAGTAGACTCTCTTTGTCCCCCAAAGCATCTTAATGTAACATTGGTATTTGCTTTATCCTCATTAGGTACAGTAGGTTGCTGCATCCCATATATATGTATGTTACAATTGAACTGTTTATATCCTTCATTCACTTTGTCTGTGTAGCTATGATAATTAACTCTAAATTGATTAAGTAGCTGTTAGCAACTATAAAAAATACAATCATTTGAAACTCTTTTTTTTGGAATAATAATGATTCCCATTGTGAAAACTATAGCAACAATATATAGGCGAACAATATTGTTTCCAATTAGATCATCATCAGACTTTACTCTAGTATACATGAATATTAATATGAAAATGTTCATACTACCTGATGGGTTTAATGTATGGTAATGATCATTTTAAGTTTATTTATCTACGTTTGATCTACTATTTCTAATGTTGCATTACTGATAAAACTTTTGTTATCGTATTTTATTATTCTCATTACTACTACTACCAGTACATTTACCTTCCTACTATCAATTTGTACTTTTATCCACTTTGCATAGTAACTTAATCTTTTTCATTATGATTATTGATTCATTAATTGCCTTGATTGGTTTAACATTTTCATCATAAATATTCATGTATATTGGACAGTAAAGCCTGATGACGATCTAATTGAAAATAATATTGTTCACTTTAGATGTGTTGTTGTTGAATACTTTTCTCTTATTCTAAATATTATGAATTGTGATTATTATAAATTTGTAGAGCTGATTTCACGGAATTTTGTCATTGCTATGCGTTGTGGATCTGGTATTCCAGTGAAAAATTGTGTACGCGGTTCTGATGGTGAGCTGTATCGATTTATCGAATTCTGTGGTGATATTGTTTATCAAAGTATGTTTTTCTTTTTTCTGTGTAATGATAAATTGATTCGTTTTTGTTTATTTTGTCTATTTTCAAATCATAAAGAGATGAATAATTAAAAAGGTTGTAGAAAATCTTTTTGAATGATTCAATTTGATTTGAATAGAGTGAAAGAAAAACAACAACAACAACTTCAAAACTTGTCGAATACAATGAACTTCATTTTATTTATTCAAATCAGCTTCTTCATTATATATATATATATATATATATATATATATATATATATATATATCATAGTGAAGGAGAACACAGGTAGGGCAACCGGATTGTACTTAACGAAATTTACAAGGTTACTCAGTAAAATCGGAAAACCATATCGTAAATCGTTCATTTGCAAAATATCAGTCCATCATATCGAACTGGACTGTTTCTGTTTCAAAACATCAATCCATTATCACTATTCATGCGTTTCATACAAATTCCATTGTTTTCTAACTCTTCCTTTCTTGATCTTCCCCCATCTTCTGCTGCTGCCAGACATTACGTTGACACTCACGTCATATACTACTTATAAGTAGCTCACACCACATATATATGTATATATAAACAGACTAAAGTTAGAAAAAGTAGTAATAATTTCGGAACATTTATTTCACATATTTAAATTAGTAAAATTGAAATGGATCGTTGAAACTGGACAGAAAATTATTGGATAAAGAAGAAGAAGCAGCAAAATTGTGATATCAAACATGGTCTCTCTAAAATTGTTACTAAACTCTGTTTTAAAATCTGTGGAAGTAAAATTATTAGCATCTATTTTGTCGTCCAGCAAGTGTCTAATCTTTCACATAAGTTGTAATAATCCAAAATAAGATTCGAATAACTTGTCGGGAAAAACATAAAAACAAACTAAATCACTTTATATTATTATTATCATAATTTGTTTTCACATGGTTTACACTCGTTTTCTATCTTTTATTTTTGTATTTTATTCTAATCAATAATGTGACTGGATAAGTTTCGACTGATTGTGGTGGAGTTTCGTTCTTTGGGCTGGATGTTTTGGTTGTGAAGCTTTCATTGTTCCTTTGAACAATATCAGATAGAAGTCTGAATTTTGTACTGATGATGTTGTTCAGAAGAACAATGAAAGCTCCACAACCAAAACATCCAGATCAGAGAACGAAAGTTCACCACAATCACCCATCTGGGCTACAGATTTTCTCGACCGTTTCGACTCATCATCTAAGGAATCTAACATCATTAAATGTTAAGTTCTGAAAGCTTTGGTCTAAGGTGATACCTAATAATTGCATTATAAAACCAAATATGTTGTTTGGATTGCTGTTTTCAAATCTCATACATTGATGTCAATTTTTTGATGGGAAAGCTCAGATAAAAAAATTAACATATCTCACTTTTGATTTGAACAGAGACATTTATTCAAAGTATCAGTTGGGTGATAGAAAACTATTTTTCATTGACTGACTATAGAAAAGTCTCTGGTACGTCTGTCTGGCGACATCATGAGTTGATTTCGCTTGATAGTTCGGAACCGAGAAAGCTCTAATCTTCCGGGATCCGAGTTTCAAACCAGTTTTAGAGTCACCCAGTGGAATTGCTTAGTCTTACCATTCTTTTCAGTATATTGAGACGCTATCAATCACGTTTTATAATTGAAACCACTACTGATCTTAAAATTATATCTGCGGTAAACTGGTGCTCGGTACAGGAAACCGTGAAATTCATACAGAGATAAACAAAACATGGTAGATTAAAATTATATTCCCGATTTAAGAAAATATGACAATCAGTTTAACAAATTACATATTTTTATATCGATTTTCCTCACAACAAATGATTAGTTAACGAATATCATATAACCGAAATCTAGGAAATAAAAAAGTCGATATTAAGCAGAATTAATACTAAAAGCATTTTGCATGTTATGCTGGACTCAGTCAGTCAGTTACAACGTAGAAATTCGTACGTACGTCAGTTAAGGTTGCCATACCACATTAGCACAGAGATGCAATTGTCAATTCAAATCTCATAGTAGTAGAGATAGTAAAGGTATTAGAAGTAATTGGAGAGGTTAGGATTAGAATATATTATTTAATAAGTAAAATCTAATGAAACAAACTTAAAAATAAAAAGATGGAAGTTATGAGGAATTCAGAAGGTTAGGATTTGAGAGAACACAAAGTGTGGATGCACCTGCCGCATTATGCTGGCCTAATTTCATGTTAAAGTAATTCAAAGAACATCGTACTAAATAAATGTCACATTAACTTGAAGCAAGTTTCATACAATCACTCCTTAAAGTTTGATCATGTCATAGGCGATTGGAACAGATCGACTTCCTTGGTTGCTTATATTTCCGTCAGTTAAAACCTCGCCTATCAAATAAATTCTGCTCCTCAGAAGTAGTATAAATTTACTTTTCCTGAAAAGTAAAATTCACTTATGTTATACTCTTATTTAAATTATAACTCTTGTTTCTACATAGGAAGCTGTCATCTCATTACAACTGTACTCAGTCTATGGGATTCACCTAAATGTTTTAGCAGAAGCTTTCATTGTTCTTCTGAACAACATCATCAGCACAAAATTCAGATAGACTTCTATCTGAAAAACATCCAGCTCAGAGAACAAAATACCATCACAATCATCCACCTGAGCTACAAAATTTTCTCCGCCATCTCGAGACTGTTTGGTGCCCCAAAACTGTTTTGACTGATTCAATAACTGTGTTATCGCTAACTTTTTTACGACTTTATGTAACTTTTAGAAGATTGTGTACTACTGTTAGCACTACTGAACTAATTTATTTACTAGTCAAAATAATATTTTCTTTTTAAGTTCTTCACTTTATGCCATAATTTTTTTTGCGATCATTTGTTATCACTTTTATGAATCAGATTAACAATCGATCAAAAAAAATGCTTATCTACATCACACTACACATACTGTCTGAATAGAATGTTATGTCTGAAAACTTATCCAACAAAATCATCAATCAAATTTGCAATTTATATATTCGAAACTTATTTTATATGTTTATTTTCTTGTTATTATTAATGTGTTCTTGATGATTGTTGAATTATTTTCTCTTGTAAACTTAGATGATAGTAATCGTCCCGAAGCTTATTATTTATTCCGTGGTGTATGTCGACCGTTGGATATGGCTTGTCCAACTATTCCTGATAATACAAGATCTAGTAATCAAGGAAGTCCATTTGAGAACCACAGTTCACCTCATAAAAATGTCAGCTCTGATCATATTACTCTACGGATTGAAGTGAATAATTTATCAATAACAGAAGTTGTTGGCAAGTAAGTGTTATTCTTCTTACTGATAATGTATAAATTCGTATTGATTGTTTTCATTTATTGTATAATTATGTAACATGATTAACAGTCAATAGGTCTTATAGTTATAACATGTTACCATTCGTTATACGCTTACTGTAACTTATTTTCTAAATGTAAGTTTATGTATTTGTCTTTGAAGCAAATTGTTTGTGTTAGGGATAGAGATCGGCGAGATTTTTATTTATGGACAAATCAATCAGGTTTGAGATGTCAAGTTTCGGACTTCGGTGCGAAATTTATCCATTCGTATGGTTAAATAACATTTTGGCATTATAACTAATGTCAATTAGTGATAAAAATCCCTTACTTTAATTCCTATTCCTAATTCCTCACACTAATTTGTAACTCTTATTTAACCCTAGTAAGTAGGTGATTATTCTTAAGGTCACTTTGACATCACTGAAGGGTCGTGCATAAAATTTTAGTTTTACCTCGAGATTTTACTTTTTATTTAAACTGAAGTAAATGGATCAATCTTGGATGTCATCAAATACGAAGCAATATGTTAGTGTTTAAAGACTGTAAACATATAGTCGGTTTTAGCAACTGGAACCCTAAGTCATCCTAACCTTAACTTTCACACCTAGCATAAATTACAACGGGATACTAGTGCATCTTTTGTGTGTTTACAGACATTTAGCATCATCTCATTTCTAACATTCACATTTATTGTTTTTCTTAATATTCTATTTTATAATTACTTCATCACACTCTCCTCATTTAAATTCGTCATAACTCAATCAACTGTCAAATCTACACATCTTTATTGCTAGTTCAACTGCACACTTGATTGATGTGGGGTCGCTAAGTATCGGTTAGTATCGTCTCACGGACGCCAACCAGGTAGTCTACATCTACCAACATGACTCAGTTCACTTATCAGTGACTTCATGGATTTGTGACATGTTTCAGTTTGTCCGCCACTAGCTTTCTTCCAACCTGTTCCTACATCACAAAACATCGATCGTAGAGGCAGTCGGTGGTTGGGCATACGAAACATATATCCGAACTATCTCAACTGAAGAAGTTTCAATACTGCATCTATTGGTTGATCATCCCTACCTAGTACCCGTTTCCTAACGACAGTACTGCTTATTCGATTATCCCACGATACCCGAGCAATGCCTTAGAGACTCCTACGATCGAATACCAGTAACTGACGAATATCTCCTAATCTTACTGGTCATGTTTTGCAACCATAAAGCACAACAAAGCGAAGTAAACTCGTCCTTTGGGTAGCAAATGGATATCTCGCCTATGCCATAAATGACGCAGGTTGGCAAAAGCCAGTCGAGCCTTCTGTATCCGTGCTGAGATTTCGTCGGTCACCAGGCCATCGGCACTGATGAGACTAGCGAGATAAGTGAGGCGGTCTACACGTTTGACTACTTCACTCCCTATCACTAGTTCATGTGCCAATGCAACCCAATCTTGAAGCAACATTTTGCATTTCGACGGGGAAAACCGCATCCCGAACATGCTTGCATTGTCGCTTAGGGTGGTTAGAAAACTCTGCATTTTTTCAGCGTCTTCACCAAATAGAACTATGTCATCGGCATATATCTAAGTCAACTAGCAAGTCTCCTGGTAGAAGGTCCACTCTTGAAAATTCAGACGATGATAATGATAACTGTAAGAGCAGAACTACGACAAAGTTAAACTAGAATGCAGAGACTGGATATCCCTGACGGACACCACTTGAAGTAGAGAACTCCAATAACAGTTAGCAATAGGTTCTCATCCAACCAGTGTTCGAGTAGAGAGCTTGTATAAGGTTAATACACTCCTTTTGTACACCTTTTAATGACAGGCACTGCCACAGAGCGTGATGATCCACAGTCGAATGCTACCTTAAGGTCGAGAAATACTAATATTGTTGGACGACGAAATGTGTGTCTGTGTTCTAGGACCTGACGTAGTGTGAAAATGTGGTCTATACATCCACGTCCAGGTCGAAAACTTGCCTGATCTCTAGTCTGCTCTTCATGAGCTCTAGTTAAGCGTCGAAGTATTATCGTGGCTAACAATTTAGAAATTATATAATTTAGACTTATTCCTCTGTGACTGTCACAAAAGGACTTCTGTCCTTTCTTATAAATGGGGATCATCAGGGATTGAGACCCGTTTAATGGAATTCTTATTATCAGTTTCCTTAATAATGCGGAACAGTTGTCTGTCGTTGCCTATCATCGCTGCCTTTTCCATCTCTCTCTCTCTGCCGGTATGAATCGAAACAAATGCTCCAGAATGGGCGGCAGTCTTGAGTAGAACTTCTCCACCGAGGGTTGATAGCAATGTGGTCTAGTAGTTCCATTGTGGCGTCGGCTTCGGGGTTCGCCTGGTCAAGACATGTTTGTTCTTATGCCTGAAGTTAGTGTTTGCTAGAAATAGGCGATTATGTAAGCATAGCTGCATCGGACAGTCGCCATTATCTGATTTCTGAGCCACGACACCAAAGATCCACCCAGGTATTTTTCCTTTTCACTGAGTCTACCTACTTGAGCAATAAAATCTCCAGCAGTTATTACTACATCAAAGCACCTAACCTTCGGTAGGACGTCCGAAAGCTTTCTGTGAAACTCATCTTTTACCTCGTCTGAACTGCAGTCAGTGGGAGCGTATGCAGATACGATGAATGGGCAACGGCGAGTGTCTCTATCTTTACGAGTTCTTACAGACCCCCTTTTTGTCGGACAGCGTACAATCGAATATCTAATGGGATCCAGTCTAGGAGAGCTAGTTCTGCCCTAAGGCTTGATACTATACTTATGCCGGTGAAGCCACGGGAATCAGAGCTGCGAAGTACACGAATAGTAACTCGAGTTGATTCTTAATCTGGACGAGGTGAAATAGAATTAACAATTCTGCTCGGATACTGTATGCGCGTTTCAAAGACGCAGCATACATCGATGGCACGGGATTACAGAACCCTAGCCAGTGAAGCCTGTTACCCTATTTGACATAATTTACGGACATTAAAAGCTGCAACATGTAGTTTAGAATGGGGTTTCAGGAGATCAGAGATCATGTTTCGTGTACTCGGAACGTTTGATAGCAGGGTGTGAGGAGGGTTGGTGCTGGAGCTTGTGTTCTGTTACGGGTATGAGAGCGGATATCACTTCTCGGCTGTACACACCGCGGAATGATTTTAACTCTTCGAAATGAAAACTTTTCAATTCTAAGGGTATAGTTTAAATGATATTTTTGTTAGCGTTATTTTAAAAAGTTGCCTTTTACGAGGTGTGATTAACAACCCCTTACTGAATCCTTTTGCTTATCTACGCTTGGGACAGACAATAAGCTTAGAAATGTTTCAAGTGGAGTTACTTTTAAACATATATATTTAATAATTCTTGATAGTATTATATTTGTAATTTCATATTTATTTATTATTGTCAAAATTTCTTCAGTGCATTATCAATGCTTGGTTGGAATGCTAAAGATCTGTTACATAAACATATGGAAGAATTTGTTACCATTCCTGAACAAAATATTGTCACACATGCAATAGAAGAAAGTAAGTTCCAGATCTTTTTATTCAAGAGAATAGTCATTTTCATATTTTAAATGCATTAATTATCTGTATCATCATAGATGCTGTTATCCTGATATTCAAACATGGAACTGATGAAAATAATGTTGAATTAGTCTATAATGTTATGACGAAAATATTAGGTTTAATAAACTACTGCAAAATTTTATGCTTACTTAGTAATTAGCTAATGGAAACAAGCTAAAAAATTTCAACTAACGAATAATTATTCGGTAATAAAACTATTCGTTTATTGATTTAACATAATTTGTTATGAATAATATACAGCTATTACTTAACTAAAATAGCGCAATTCACTTGTGAAAATAAATCACGGATAACAATCAAGGTCGGAAATCGATCACATTTTATTAAATGGTTTCAAGTTTTCGTGAATTCTAATCATATTGAATGAGGTCACAACATATAAAGAATAATTTTGGTTACAGTAGCATCAAACTATTCAATTTATTATTACAATTGTAGTTGAGCCATGA
Organism: Schistosoma turkestanicum; assembly: GCA_944470395.2. Classification (NCBI taxonomy): domain Eukaryota; kingdom Metazoa; phylum Platyhelminthes; class Trematoda; order Strigeidida; family Schistosomatidae; genus Schistosoma; species Schistosoma turkestanicum. Next base: position 27,546,370 of record OX103973.1, read on the forward strand.
AGAGACTTCGTAATCACGAATCGTGAATAAATTGTAATTCAGGATTGGAAATTTTGAAAAGAGAAGAATTGAATACTATTCAATATTGAATTTGTTTTATATATAAGTATGCTGATTAATTATTTTTTTGATTATTATAGCTATTAAAAATGGTTTGTCCACAATTTTCATTAATTGGTTAAACTGTGGGAAAACAAAGTCAGTGTACTTAAAAGCTGTGTTTACAACAATCCAATTAAATAGCTTTCTTTACTGCATTGTATGCAAATTATATTCTACTGAGTAAGTAGTTATTTTTCTTACGAAGTGTATATTTGATTAATAATTAGAGGTTAAATATTGAAATACAAAAAAAAACTAAATGCTATTGTAGTATTATAAATAGTAGTCTTTAGAGTAAACAAACTAAAATAAGTAGTTTTAAAAACTCAAAATCAGTAAATATTAAACATCCAGTTCCCGACCGTAACTGCTACCTTGACGTGGTGGTCGAGCTTGCTTATCGTGATGACCCAACCGAGCTATATTGGCTGGATCATACGTTCTTGTAGGTTCTACTATGCCAGGCAGGTCGATTGCAGAACGAGATTAAAAGCAGCTACTCAGGGCGAAGTCGTACTGCCGACTGCAAAGGGGAGTCACAGCAGTAAAGTGTTTCCCTCGAACAACCAGCATCTGCAACGATGCTGCCTTCTCAAAAAAAGGAAGGGGTTAGAAAATGTCAAAACTCACCTTATCTCACGGATTTCTGTCTCCGGCGGTAAGGGCTGTCCAATAAGGTAGGGCCATTTAAAGAGCGGAGCTAACACGTTAAAAACTTTCCATAAAAAGGCTGTGTGTGACCGGCCTGAAGCATTTGTTCGTTGGGCTCTGCAGTCTCTGAAAGCAATACTAAACCAACTTGTTTTTCAGGTTCATCAAGAAATATCCTTCCACGTTGTGTACAGCCGGGAAGTGATATCCGCCATCATACCCGTAAGAGTACACGAGGACGAATAAGTCACAATCAAATCCTTCCTACACCCTCTAACATATGTCTTATCTCCACGACCAACCCTTCTCACACTACTTTATCAAACGATTCGAGTACACGAAACATAATCTCTGGTCTCCTGAAAACCCATTCTAAACTATATGTTGGAGCTGGTAATGCCCGAACCTAATGTATAATAGGACAATAGGCCTCCTTAGCTAGGACTCTGTAATCCCGTGCCATCGATGTATATCACGTCTCTGAAACGCGCAAACAGGATCCGAGTAGAGTCATTCACTTGATCTCACCATTTCAAGATAAAGAAGCAACTCGATTTACCCTTCGTGTATCTGGAAGCCCTGATGCTGCTTCCCGGCGTTTCGCTGGTGTAAGCATAGCAATGAATCGTATGCCAGAACTAGCTCTCCTAGATCGGATCCCAGTAGATATTCGCTTGCGCGCTGTCAAACTGAACGGAACAGTAAGGACTCGGAAAGATAGGTTCACTCGTCGTCGCCTCTGCTTACGCTCCCACTAACTGCAGTTCAGACGAGGTGAAAGATGAGTTTTAAAGAAAGCTCTTGGACCTCCTCCAAAAGGTTGGGCGCTCTGATATAATAATAATCGCTGGAGACTTTAATGCTCAGGCAGGTAGACTCAGTGAAAAGGAAAAATACCTGGGTTGATCTTTGGTGTCGTGGCTCTTAGATCAGATAATGGCGACTGTCTGTTGCATCTATGCTCCGATAGTCGCGTAATACTAACAAACACTAACTTCAGGCATAAGAACAAACATGTCTTGACCAGGTGAATCCCAAAGCCGACACAGCGATGGACACAACTAGATCACACCGCCAAAAGCCACCGATGGAGGGGTTCGATAGAGGATCGTCGCTCGTACTGGGGCACATGTCTAGATTCAGATCATGCTCTAGTGCGATTGCGTATTTGTTGAGCAGCGATGTAAATGGTTCCCACCCTGAGGCAACTTGGAATGATAACCAAAGAGCTGTTGAAATAGCAGCGATATCTACTAGGAAGGTAAACCATAAGGTTAAGGAGGAACCGTGGATTTTAGTAGCGTCTGCCGAAATGATGTATGCTTGGAAACCCATCCTATCTGTCTATGAGTACGATGAGGAGTGTAGTCAGCCTAGGCGCAGGCGTTTTCACGTTTTTAGCACTTTCAGAAAGTGATCCAACACATATTTTATTTTCAGGTATGCAATGGCACAAATTGGTAATTCTGCACCAGCTTCGTATTTTTTTCTACTAACCAGAAAACTAACATGAAGTTAAGATTGTTCTGTTTGTTAATAAGTTATACCTACAAATTAACTGAGTGATATTGTCACGTTTTAGCAAGCTGGTCAGTTTCCGTAACAAAAGGTGGTCCCCATGCCAACAGTATAAAATATTTCTCAAGATGATTCCGGTTTTCACAGGATCTTTTCCAACATAATCTTATTTTGTTCGAATTCTTAGAAACTTAAAACCACAGTTGAAATAAAAATGTGACTAAGTCGTTAAAAACTAACTTCCAGTCATTGTATTGTAGGTGTGAACCTTACTTCACCGGCTTCATATTATAAACAGATGAATAGTATCAGTGTTACCAATACAAGTGTGGCTTAAAGATGAATAAATAAACGTGCACTTAGTAGATAAAATTACACAGAAAACAATGAAAAGAAGAAAAATTACTTGAATAGTATACATCTCTTTTTAATAGGTCTCCTCCATCAACTCGACGCACACCAGAATCACAGATACCAGTTTTCCAACCATCAGACTACTCAGAATTTCAGGTATCTAATAACGAAACAGTTTCTCCGTTTGATTGGAATGATTCATTTAATTACAACACAACTAAAGTCAAATCAACTGAATTTTCAACGGGACCATCTCAGCATACAACTAACAACAACATCAACAATATACCAATCTGTGAACCTGATGTACTAAACGTGATGGACAAACATCATATTACTCTAACGAAAACCGATGGAGAAGAAAATTTTCATACTTTAAGTATTCCTTATAGATCTGTGCAGGTAATAAAACTTCATTTGGTACTGTATAACTTTTAGTAGGACGTTAATGATTATGAAGTGAAAATACAATTCGGAATAAATGATAATTTGATAATTATAAAGTTGCCTTTTATTAGGATGTTCGTTTTTAGTGTTATAATAGTCAGTAATATGTATTTTTATGGAATATTTTATTATTTATTTATTTATTAGAAAACAAATGAAGAAAGTTCAATAGCTGGTACATCAAATCAAAATGAAACAACGCATATTGATTCATCTATATGCACTTATGAAGAACATTCTGAAACACTTCAACATCCTGTTGTTTTCTCTGTTGATTCAGATGATATAATTCCTGATGAAACTAATCAAACAAGTGATTGCAAATACTTGCCAAATAATAGTATGTTTTTTTAAGATTATCTATGTGTTTAATCAAACAATTCATATTCACATGATTTCAAATTCTTGTGATACCAATACTTTTTGAACTACGTAAAACAAACAGAAATGAGAGTAGCCAACAAAACGGCATAATGAAGAACCTATTCCTTGACACTATAATCTCATTGTTATTTTAAAAGAAAGTTCTGATACAGAAGTTCAGTGTAAAAGATGAAAACTGTTTATTTGGAAACGTAAACAGTTTATGAGTAGCGATTATGCAGGATAACTAAAATACTGCATAAGCTTCCCGAGTTTAATGAACAGACCAGCAAAATATTCTTCGTTTAAAAATAACTGCACAGATATACCGTTACACCAAATTCATGTTATACAGTAGATACAGCATTTACAAGTAGACTAACAAAATATTGGAGAAATACATACATATTGGAGATGAATAAATTTGTCATCTAGTAATCAGATGACAGAGTTTCTGGGTAACTGACTAATAATTGATTGAGAGTTGAAGTTCACAATTTTTTCGAAATTCATCAGAGTCAGTCAGTTAGTTACACCGTAGACTTATGTACATACACCACAAGCCATCGCTCGTCGAGGCAGCCGGTGGTTGGGCATACGTAACACATGTCCCAACCACCTCAACTGATGGACTTTGACTACTTCATCAATTGATTTGCCATCCCTACGTTTTAGTCGATTCCTAACGACAGCATTGCTTACTCGGTTGTCCCAGGATATAAGAGCAATGCTTCGAGGACATCTATAATCGAATAATAATAACCAAATAATAGAAAGATTGCAATGCGACTAGTGATCCTTAACATCTGACTATAATAAAAGTATTCATAATATACATTTTTAATTCATGAGGGTTCTATTTTTAGCAGGATATTACAATAGTTAATTGATTAATAGTCATTACAGAAAGTAATTTCACTCCAGTATCTGATTCGGTATTCTAGTCTAACCAGCTAAATTAATTTAAGCTTAGTGACTCAATGCTATTATCCTCACCAATAGAGCTGAAGATCAAGAGTTCTGTCATGTGTAAGGTCATTTTGATCAGCACTTTCAACCAATTACAAAATAAGATAGAACAACTGATTCAATACAACTTGCTTTACAGTGATTCTCTTGCTGATATTAGTAGTATTTTCAAATTATTATGTTTACGTATAGCTATACGTTGATGTGACAGACTCACTTTTCATTCTACTCATTAGTTATTTATTCGACCAACTAAACTTATCTAATTTTTTTTTACAGCAAACGATTTAAAGTATAATAATACTGATGGACAAGACTGGCGCCAACTTCCACTAAATACAAGTTTCAGTAGTATGCTTTCTGAAAGTGGATTACCTGAATTATTCAATCCTGATTATATAAAAGATTTGATTAAGGAAGATGTAACCGACCTGTGATATTGTTTTATGTAACAATAAGTTTGAAACCTTTACTAGCTATGAAGTATGTGCAATCATTTTTCATATTTAAAAAATCTAATTACAGAACAATTAATATTTTCCAAATAATATTTTTATGATTACATAATTGTGTACTGTAAAACAGCTGTTCTTAGTAACAGTTAATTGTTATCTTAATGTGCTGACAGACCCGTCCTAAACTGCATGTTGGGACTTTCAATGTCCGGACATTGTGTCAAATAAGACAACACGCTTCACACTACGTCAGGTTCTGAAAGAGAGACACACATTTCGTCGTCCCACAATATTAGTATTTCTCGACCTTAAGGCGGCATTCGACTCTGTCGATCGTGAGGTTCTGTGGCAGTGTTTGTCATCAAAAGGTGTACCAAATAAGTACACTAACCTTGTACACTACTGGTCGAGTTAGAGCTTATGGCAAACTATCATCGGAATTCATTATTTCAAGCGGTGTCCGTCAGGGCTGTTTATTCTCTTCATTCTTCCCTAAGTTTGTCATAGACTTGCTTCTAGACATAATATCTTCATCTGACTTTTCAGCAGTAGACTTTCTACCAGGAAACTCGCTTGTTGACTTGGTTCGATTTGGTGAAAAGGCTGATAAAATGCAGTGTCTTCTGACTACCCTAAGCAACAATGAGAGCATGTTTTGCATGCGGTTTTCTCCCTCGAAATGCAAAATGTTGCTCCAAGATTGGCTTGCATCGGCGCCTGAACTAGTGGTAAGGAGTAAAGTAGTTGAGTGTGTTGGCCGATTCACTTATACCGGGAGTCTCATCAATGCTGATGGCCTGGTGACTGGCGAAATCTCAGCACGGATACAGAAGGCTCAAATGGCTTTTGTCAACTTGAGTCACTTATGGCATGGAAAAAGTCTATGTTAGCCAATAAAAAAATCTGTAAAACCAGATCAGTGGTGATGAATTCTAAATGCAGTTTCAAACGTGAGACACATATAATAGAAGTTGGTTTACTTTTAATGGCTTCACTAGCCTTTAAGCTTAGCTGCTAAACCTAAAGGATAACTAAGTCAAGCGTAGAATACCTGTGGCTATTTATTTGATTCTGAACTACTCAAAAGTTATCATAGTCTTTCATTTTACTCTTTACAAATTTATAATGAACCCGAACAATTCTACAGAAATCATTAGTCGAAAACATATCCAGCCCATGTGAAATAGTTCCGCAGAAAAACTCAGGTCTCGAAGAATATCTTGGTAGTGCCTGAGTTGTTTCAGAATAACACGTCAGCTTCGCTTTCCCAAGCAGAACTCATGAAATCTTCAACTAAGTCCCTATTTGTGGTCACAATTTCAAAGATATTTTCTTAAGTTCATGTGTAATGTTCCCGTGTATAAAGTAACTTTACACTTGAAGTTATTTCATACTTTCATAGTGCGAAATGCAAATCATATGAATAGATATTATCGCTCAACAGAAATACTGATAGTTTTGTAAATCAAAACCATAGCGGCCGGCTTATCGAATGTTTAGTGAAGATGGATCATACTGCCATTAAATATTTAAGAGGAAGTGAATCCTTTACCAAACCACTACAATTGGTGAAATCTTGTTGTAAAAAGTACAGAACGAATTTACATCATCTGAAAAGTATCCGAGTGTAGTTTTGGGGGTTCATTTTTTCTTAGAATGAAATGACTTGATTGAAAATATGAGTATCCAACTATTGCCTCTCTACCTTACAACTACTTGAGATATTGTCTCAAAAGTTGGGTTACTGTTACACACCTAGTCACAGCCTTCTTTAGCACAATGCTGACTAACAGATAGTTGAGCTGAAATCAAGGCAATGGGTGCATTAACTCGTAAATCTACCGTAGCTGCTACCGTGACAGGGTGCTCAGGCTTGCCTGTCGTGATAACTCGACCGTGATATATTAGTTGGGAGACATTTTCTTATGGGTCCTACCATGCCAGACAGGTCAGTTAGATAGAGATAAGATAAAAAGCAGGAACTCAATGTCTGAGGGCGAGGGGATTGATAGCAGTAAGTTGTTTGCCCCGGACAACCAGCATCTGCAGCGATGCTGCCTTCTCACAAGGAAGGAAGGGTTAGAAAAGGTCGACCCTAAAAATGTCATACATCATGGATTTCCGTTCCCGGTGGTAAGGCCATTCGAAGAGAGGAGCTAACACATTAAAAACTAAACATAAAAAGTCTATGGCGAGTGTACCGAAGAAGTGCATTAACCTTCTACAGGCTCCCTACTGGAATACTACTGTTTGTGTCCGAGTTTATGGCGAGCTGCTACCAGAATTGATTACTTCAAGTGGTGTTCGTCAAGGCTGTCCACTCTCTCCATTCTTATTCAACTTCATCAGAAACTTGCTTCTAGATATAACATTATCTTCGTCTAACTTTCTAGGAGTGGACTTTCTACCTAAGACTCACTTGTTGATTTAGAATATGCTGGTGAAATAGTCCGATTCGGTGAGGACGCTGACAAAATGCAGTGTCTCCCGACTACCCTAAACAACAATGCTAGCATATTCTAGATGCGGTTTTCCCCCTCGAACTTCAAAATGTCGCTCCAAGATTGGGTCGCATGGGCACCTGAACTAGTGAAAGTAGTCGGGCGTGTTGACCGCTTCACTCATCTTTGGAGTTTCACCAGTGCTGATAGCCTGAAGAAATCTTGGAACGGATAGAGAAGGCACCACTTGCTTTTGTCAGCGGACATCATTTACAACGTAGTCGAGATATCCGTCTGCTAACCAAAGGACGAGTGTACTGCGCAGTAGTTCGCTCCGTCCTACTTTATGGCTGGGAAACATGGCCAGTCAGAGTAGAAGATATTCGTAGATTGTTTGTTTTCGTTCATAAGTGTCTCCGAAGCATTGCCCGTGTTTCCTTGGATGCTGTTGTTAGGGAATGGGTCAATAAATGAAGTAGTGGAACTTCATCAGTTGAGGTGGTTGGGACATCTGTTACGAATGCCCAACTACCGGCTGCCTCGACGAGCTATGTTTTGTGGTGTAGAGATAGGCTGAAAGCTAGGGGTGGCCAGACTGAAACATGGCGCATCAGTGGTTAATTGTCAAACCGCTTTATTATTCAAGGTTTCCTATCTCCGACAAACAAGTTTTTACTGACAGCTGACTGTTAAGCGTAATGTAGATCTAAACATACTTGATATATCCTAATATTTAGGTCAGGCATATACCAATAAAACGAATTTTCTTCTGCAAATTACCAACCATGTAAGTGTGAAAAATTTATTCTATAGGAATTTTTATTTACAACATTATATTTCTTGTGATCCTAGTGTGATAGTAGCAGGATCTATGCCCACTTTACTGAGTATTTCTTGTTCAGTTACTTTTTCTCCAGAAAAAGAAATCAATTCTTGTAGTGCATTCCAAGCTGCTTGTTTCCATTTGTTTGTAACAGTTTCTAAATTTAGCATTTTATTCTAGAATAATTCATTGGTTATAACTTACTTCACTGTCATATCGACATAACAGTTTAAGCTTTCTTAATACTTCTTTCTTATCATCGCCTGATATTCCTCTGATTCTTGGATTAGCGTACTAAAAATCAATGAAATATACAGTTGATTGACTACTGGTTGCTTTTTTGTACTCGTCATATGTTGGTCACATGTGTAGCTATCAGATGTGAAATGAATTCTAAATGAAAAAAGGATATCAGAGATGACTCTTTATACTGATCATGTGCATCTAATATGATGCTTAAATAAACTATTCATACTACATTTAAACTAAATGCAAGTACGATAAATTCCAAAATAAAAGCGAAGTAAACCATCGGTCTAGTTAATCTACAATAACTATAAAGTAAAAATGAGCCTAAAAGAAGCTACAATTCATTGAGGGATAGAAGCATACAAATGAACAAGATGCATATTTCTCGATTTCTCAATCATTTGAACGAATAACACAGCTATTGTTGCTACCTCATCATCACGGTGAAGCACTGTCGACTCGAAAGGCTATAACAGCACTGAACGTGAAAATAATAACTATACCTATTCTAGCCGACCGTAGCTGCTACCTTGACGTGGTGGTCGGGCTTGCCGATAATGGTGCTGCGAATGCTAACGTCAAATATGACAACAGGCCCGAAATGCAGAATCTCGCGCCATCAATGTACGCTGCATCTCAGAAACGCGCATGCAGGATCTGAGATGTAATAAAGAATTCTTGGTAAGTCGAAGCCTGAAAGTAAGAATGTTTAAAATGGAGTCAGATATTTTAGGAGAAGAAAAGAACAGGACTTCCAGGAATATCATATACAGAGTAGCTTCGAAAGCTAGAAATATTTACTTTATCCCACCGTAGATCTAGAGATATGAGTTTGATGTATAGAACACTTAAACAATTATTTTGGACGTAATATATCGTCTATTTTACTTTTCGCTACGTCAAGACGCCTTAGGGGGCATAGCAGCCCAGGCAAAAGCCAAGGGCGAACAAAATACCCGAGTAATACAGGTTTGTACATCGAGTAACTAACTTTTGGTACCTGTTACCCAGTGATGTGCCAGTACCTCCCATTGGCACCTTCAAAAGAAGACTACAAACTCAAAAGCTTATTAGGAAACTGCTAACCTATAATGTAGGCCTGTTTTCTTTAGCACAAAAATCTGAATCTAAAAAGCAAATGGCGATAGGTAACAATCGACAACTGTTCAGACTTATCAACGGAACGGTAAGATCCCAGTCGTTATTATAACTACTTTGGAAAAACATGTGACCACTATATACTCTCAGTCCAGGAGATTCAGTAATTGGTCATAAAGAGAAGACTTTCTGACTTTTGATATACATTCAAGTATGTTTGCTGAGACGGACTGATTACTATTTAGCGATAGCTGTAGCAAAGGTGATTAGCATTAGTAAAACAACAGCATAAAACTTGTAATAGAAAATTTATGGATAAAATATAAATCAGAACAGTATGTCAGGTTCCTGAGAGAAGCTTCGGAACGTGAATTCGATATATGTAACAAGCCAACGAATGAAGGATGAAAGAACATGGTAGACGATCAGTCAAATGAAGAAAAGTGAAGAAACAGATGAGTGTCAATTAGATTGTCCAACAGAGCAGAATACCAATACGTTCTGGCAAAAGAAACTACATGAAAACAATATTATTTGGAGTCAAACACACAACATAGGTAATAACAAAAACAACAAGAGTCAATTAAACCAGACATGAAGTCGCTCAAAGAGCGAATTCTACCTAACTGAGAAGGAAAAAAAGAGCCAGTGACTAAATAAGCACTTACATTTATTGACCCAACGAATAGCAATACGGCGCAGCCAAGACCACCGTGACAAGAGGCAATAGCAACAGACGGACAAATTGCACCGGTGACCTTGAGCACTTATTAGCTAATCAGAATCGCTGCTTCGTTCAGAAGCATTCAATGGCTAAAAAACAGAAAATTATCAGTGGGATAATAGCTTTAGTCCGAATAATCAAACCTCACTACCGAACACTTGGAACTGTAATGACAGAATAGGAATGGAGTAAAAAGAAATCAATCGGTTTATACTAGCTCGTAAAAAAGATATTGGAAATGTCGAATTATACATTGTCGTGGACGTTAAGTTTACATGTTAAAATCGCTCTAGTGTCACGAGTTTATTCATAACCTAAATTTGGATTATCACCACATGTAGTGTGTCTTGCTTCTATACAGAAAGGTTAAGGTAAGGTATCGAAAGGCGGGCTGGAGTTCTAAGTTCCTCTTTTCAACTTAGTTTAAGGGTTTTCTAAACGAAATGTCATCGGCTATAATACAGTGTTGTCCTGTTATGGTCTGAAAACTAAAGAGACTAAGAGCTGAGAGTAAGAAGTGGAAGATATTATTCAGCTTTACTGGACACTTGAAAACATAATGAATCAATACAAATAATTCAAGTAGCTGTTTGCCTTTGGAGCAGTTATGTTTAATTATTTAAATTAATCGTCATTTTGAATTACATTTTAGGTCTCATAATATAATATTTCTATCGGTTTTAGGTATTCTAAGTACCTCTGATTGCCAACTTTTACTTCGACGAAGTCGTACTGCTGCTTGCAGAGAGGTGTGACAGCACCAAGGCGTTTCCCTCAGACAACCAGCATCTACAGCAATGCTGCCTTCTCACAAGGAAGGAAGGGTTGATAAAGTTCGACCCTAAAAATGTCACACCTCACCCTACACCACGGATTTACGTCTCCGGCGGTAAGTTGCCCACTAAGGGCTTTCAAGAGCGAAGCTAACACTCAAAAAACTTCTCATAAAAAGGCCGTGCGTGACCGGCCTCAAATAGTTGTCCGTTGGGCTGTGCGGTCACGCATCCAGGTCGTTAAGACCAAGACTAATCTACCTTCCTTCTCAACTTCCCCAAGAAACAACCTTCCACAGTGTGGGCAGCCGAGAAGTGACAGCCTCCCTCATACCAGTAACAGCACACGAGACCAGATTGGTCAAAATCATATCCTTCCTACACCCCCTAGTACCTCTCTTATCTCCACGACTAACTCTTCTCACATTCATTTATCACAGTGCACGGCTGATGCAAACAATGCGAGTTCACGAAACGTCATTTCAGGTCTCCTGAAACCCTGCTCTAGACTACATGTTGGAGCATTTAATGTACGGACATTGTATCAAATAGGGCAACAGGCTTCCTTAGCTAGGACTTTGGAAACTCGTGCCATCGATGTATGCTGCGTCTCGGAAACGCGCATACAGGATTCTAGTAAAATTATTAATCTGATTTCACCTTGTCAAAAAGAAGCAGCTCGATTTACTCTTCGTGTATCCGGTAGCCCTGATGCTGCTTCCCGGGGTCTTGCTGGCGTAGGCATAGCATTGAATCGTAGGGCAGAACAATCTCTCCTTGACTGGATCCCAATAGATAGTCGATTGTGCACTGCCCGACTAAACGGGACAGTAAGGACTCGTAAGGATAGGGACACTATTCGTTACCTCTTCGTTGTATCTGCCTATGCCCCCACTGATTGCAGTTCAGACGAGGTGAAAGATGAGTTTTACAGAAAGCTTTCGGACCTCCTCCAAAAAGTTAGGCGCTCTGATATAGTAATAATGGCTGGTGACTTTAATGCTCAAGTAGGTAGACTAAGTGAAAATGAAAGACACCAGGGTGGATGTTATGGTTTCGCGGCTCAGAGCACAGACAATGGCGGCCGTCTGTTGCAAGTATGCTCAGACAACCACCTATTTCTAGCAAACACTAACTTTAGGCATAAGGAAAAACATCTTTTGACCTGGCGACCCCCGAAGTCGTCTCAACGTTCGACACAACTAGATCACATTGCCACCAGCCACCGATGGAGAAGTTCGTTAGTGGACTGTCACTCTTTCTGGAGCACATGTTTGGATTCTGATAATGCTCAAGTGTGAGCTCGTACTTATTTGAGGCTTACTGGAAGTAGGAAAGACACCGTAAGGAAGCCTCTTAGGGTTTTACTTAATGATAATAAGGCGAAGAATATATTTCAGGACCTGGACCTTAAGGCGGCATTTAGATCAGTGAAAGTCTGTCATTAATAGGTGTACGAAAGAGGTATATTAACCTTATCCAAGCTCTCTACTCGAACACCACCGGTCGAGTGAGAGCCTATGACGAACTGTCATCGGCATTCGTTACTTCAAGTGGTGTCCGTTAGGGATGTCCACTCTCTCCATCCTTGTTTAATTTTGTTATAGATATACTCCTAGAAATAACCTTATCCTTGTCTGAATTTTCAGGAGTAGACCTATTACCAGGAGGCTCGCTCATCGACTTAGAATATGCCGATGACATAGTCCTACTTGGTGAGGACGCTGACAAAATGCATAGTCTTCTAACCACCCTAATCAACAATGCGAGCATGTTCGGGAGAGGTTTTCCCCCTCGAAATGCAAAATGTTGCTTCAAGATTGGGTTGGATTGGCACCTAAACTAGTGATAGGGAGTGAAGTAGTCGAGCGTGTTGATCACTTCACTTATCTTGGGAGTCTCATCAGTTCTGATGGCCTGGTGACTGACGAAATCTGAGCTCGGATACAGAAGGCTCGATTGGCTTTTGTCAAACTGCATCACGTATGGCGCAGGCGAGATGTCCGTTTGCTAACCAAAGGACGAGTGTACTGTGCAGCAGTTCGCTCCGTCCTACTGTACGGGTGCGAGACTTGGCCGTTAAGAGTAGAGGACATCCGATCATCGGTGTCTCCGAAGCATTGTTCGTGTATCCAGGGGCAACCGTGTTAGTGGAACATAGATGGAATTAAAGCATGCTACGCGCTGATTGGCTAATTTCCTATCCAATCAGCACCTGATCGACTTGTGGAGAACAGGGTAGAGAGTTCTCGTATTGTTAGCTGCATGCTGATTGGCTAAATCTAATGTAGTCGATCACGTGAATTTCTACTCAGAAGCTTCTCATGTAAATGTTATAAACAAACTAACGTTGCATCTGTTTTCGCCTTCGCATTCGCCATCACCCTTGGCTCCTTATTTCCATTTAACCTTGCTATTTGGAATATAATCATTCCCTGTCCGTCCGTGTTCTTGATTCTTCGGAACTTGTCCAGTGTATTGTGTTACCAATGCCCAACCACCAACTGCCTTGAAGAGCTATGTTCTGCAGTGTAGGAGTAGGCTGGAAGAAACTTAGGGGCGGCCAAACCAAAACGTGGCAGAAATCCATGAAGTCACTGACAAGTGGACTGAGTCATGTTGGTAGATGTAGGCTACCTGGTTGGGGTCCGCGAGACGACAGTCACTGACGGTTAGAGAACTTGAACGACATGGCTCAGAGTCGTTTGCAATGGCGCAGGTGCATCCACTCATTGTGTGCTATGAAATTATAAGCTTCTGAATTCCTCATAATCTCTACCTTTCTCCTTCTCGAGTCATATCTTCGCTCCCTTTTCTTCTCCATTATCAGTCTTATCGCATCACCATTGGAGTAAATGCCCTGATGAATAATAATAACAGTAATTGTGCATAAATTTGCCGCTTAACTAGCACTAGATTAACTGCAGTTGTTGAAGTGAAGATATCTATCCAGTTATTCAGTTAGTCAATAATTTTTCGTCAAACATCTTTCTATATTTACCTCTTGATAAGATTACATCAATCAGCTTTCCCTTAAGCCTTGTGCTCAGGCTATTTCAATGATCTTCTTTGGAAGAAACTTTTTGTTGCAGAATAGACAATACCAATTCAACAGCAGCACAGAAATAGTAGTTTTAACTCCTCCTGAGTTTTCTGTGCTAACCCTTACGGTGTGCGAACCAAATTATGATTCTTCGAAATATGTTCCCGGGGCACCCCGACAGTGCCTGGTACTAACAAAGGTTCTCCGTACAATAAATCAATCGGAACATCAATACGCACCGCTGACCCATGTAAATAAAGTGTTGTTCAAGATGTATGGATGCTATAAAAGTGTTTCAGTAAACATCTGTTTGAAGCCAAGTCCTATCATCCAGCTTTCTTCTGCTTAATAATTGCCTTTTGTATCGCCTTAGGAGTCCTACTGGTTCACTCAACAAGCCTAGTTCATTCTGGATACTAGGCAGTTGCTCATGTGTTTCGGGTTTCCGACGCTGGACATATTTCTATCAAAATTATGTGTTTGATAGAACCTACCTAAATTTGAAAGTAATTAGACCAGGAAACCCCAAATAGAGAATAAGGTTTCAGGTACGGCTTCTGCTTCGGTTTGAGCATCTGTAATTTTTAGAGGATTCGACTCACATTACTTCGTGAACTGACCAACCATGACTCAAAAAATACTAACTCCCTGCGTTAGTTTACTGCAATGATTCAATGATTTCGAAGTCCACTATCTCATCTCGACAGCCTAGCTTCATATTAAGTAAGGGTGTAAGTGGGTTGTCTTTTTGTATCTTTAATCTCTTATAATAATAATAATAATTTATTCTCAAATAACTAA
>OX103973.1:27561675-27596856 GCA_944470395.2 Schistosoma turkestanicum
TTGGTGCGTGACCGCAGAGTCCAAGGGACGACTGCTTGAGGCCGGTCACGCACGGCCTTTTTATGAGACGTTGTTTGAGGATTAGCTCCGTTCTTAAAGGCCCTTAGTGGGCACCCTTACCCAAGGAGACGGAAATCCGTGAGTTAGGGGGGGTGTGACATTTTTAGGGTCGACCTTTTCTAACCCTTCCTTCCTTGTGAGAAGGCAGCATCGCTGCAGATGCTGGTTGTCCGAGGGAAACACCTTACTGCTGTCACACCCCTCTGCAGTCAGCAGTACGACTTCGCCCTCAGACCTTGAGTAGCTGCTTTTAGTCTCATCGTTCTCCAATCGACCTGCCTGGCATGGTAGGACCCGCAGGAACATGTGTTCCAGCCAGTATAGCTCGGTTGGGTCATCACGATAGGCAAGCCCGACCACCACGTCAAGGTAGCAGCTTCGGTCGGGTGGTGGTTGGGCATTGGTAACACATGTCCCAACCACCTCAACTGATGAAGTTTCACTACTTCATCTATTGATTTGCCATTCCTACTTAGAACTCGTTACGTAACGACAGCATTGCTTATACGGTTGTCCAAGGATACACGAGCAATGCTTCGGAGACATCGATGATCGAAGACTAGTAACCTACGAAAGTCCTCTACTCTTAACGGCCATGTTTCGCATCCGTACAGTAGGACGGAGCGAACTGCTGCACAGTACACTCGTCCTTTGGTTAGCAAACGGATATCTCGCCTGCGCCATACGTGATGCAGGTTGGCAAAAGCCAACCGAGCCTTCTGTATCCGAGCTGAGATTTCGAGATAAAATCGCTATAAGCCATCAGTGGAAAGGCTCTATTGAAGACTTCCGCTCATTCTGGAGCACTTGTTTAGACTCAGATAATGCTCTAGTGCGAGCGCGTATTTGTTTGCGACTTACCGGACGTAGGAAAGACACCGCAGAGAAACCTCTTAGGGTTCTACTTAATGATAATAAAGCTAACAATATATTTCAGGAACAGCTAGAAAAACAGTTAGTCGGCCAAGTGAGTGATGCCACTCCTGAGGCAGCTTGGAATCATATCAAAAAGGCTGTGAAAACTGCCGTGATATTTGATAGTAAGGTTAACCATAAGGCTAAGAAAAAGTCGTGGATCTCAGTAGCATCCACCGAACTGATGGACATTCGTAAACTCATCCCACCTGGCTCTGAACATGATTAGAAGCAAAGTCAGCTTAATCGCAGGCCGATAAAAAGCCTACGCAATGATCGCGAACAGTAGTGGGTAGCGAAAGCAAGGTAGATGGAAAAGGCAGCGGCGATGGGATACAATATACAACTTTTCCGCCTTATAAAGGAAACCGGTATTAGAAATCCATCTGTTGGCGAAACTATCTCAGAAAAGGATGGGCTTATGATTCGTTCTCAATCCAGGAGATTTGATCGATGAGCAGAACACTTTAGGGATCAGTTCAACTGGCCTCCAGACGCACTTCGGTTGCCCACGCTCTCCAGTCATCCTGAATGGCAAATCGACGTAATTTATCTGACTCTCTATGAAGTTGAGAAAGCTATAAGAAGTGTCAAGCGAGGGAGAGTAGCGGGTCCTGATGGGCTTACCCCTGATATTTTTTAGGATGATGGTTCGGTTTTACTTGGTGAAGACGCTAACAAAATGCATTGTCTCCTGACTACCCTAAGCAACAATATTCTGGATGCGGTTCCCACCTGAACTAGTGAAGTAATCGGGCGTGTTGACCGCTTCACTCATCTTTGGAGTTTCACCAGTGCTGATAGCCTGAAGAAATCTTGGAACGGATAGAGAAGGCACCACTTGCTTTTACCAACGGGCATCATTTACAACGTAGTCGAGATATCCGTCTGCTAACCAAAGGACGAGTGTACTGCGCAGTAGTTCGCTCCGTCCTACTTTATGGCTGGGAAACATGGTCAGTCAGAGTAGAAGATATTCGTAGGTTGTTTGTTTTCGATCATAGGTGTCTCCGAAGCATCGCCCATGTTTCATTCGACAACCGAGTAAGCGATGCTGTTGTTAGGGAATGGGTCTTAGGTATGGATGGCAGGTCAGTAGATGAAGTAGTGGAACTTCATCAGTTTAGGTCTTTGGAACATCTGTTACGAATGCCCAACCACCGGCTGCCTCGACGAGCTGTTTTGTGTTGTAGGAGTAGGTTGGAAGAAAGCTAGGGGTGACCAAACCAACACATGGCAGGAATCCGTGAAGTCAATGACACATGAACTAAGTCATTTTGTTAGGTGCAGGCTATCTGGTTTGGGTCCGAGAGACGAAAGGCGATGATGGTTAGAGACCTTTAACGACATGGCTCAAAATCGTTCACAATCGCGCAGGTGCATTCATTCATTGTGTTCTCTCGAATTCTAACTTTCTGAATTCCTCATCATCTCTTTCTAGTTATTTTAAAGAATTATACTTCTCGAATCACATCTTCGAACTCTAATCTTCTCTATTCAGTCAGTCAGTCAGTCAGATGCAACGTAGAACTTTGTACATAAGTACATCAGTTCATGTTGCCATACCACATCAGCACAGAGAAGTAATCGTCAATTCAAATCCAATAGTAGAAGAGACCACGCGAGACCAAATTGGTCAAAATCAAATCTTCTCTATTACCAGTAATACTTCTACTATCTGTAAAACCATTGGATTTGAACTGACTGTTGTATTTCTGTGCTAATGCGGTGTGGCAATCTGATATGTGCTTATGTATGAAATTCTACTTTTTAAAATGGCAGGTTAAAATGTAAATTATTGGGTACCAACACGACAAGTTGTCTTTCATGATTAGAATATCCGGTGTAACTACTTTCAATGTGCATGAGAAAATTTCACTAGTTGTACTTCATTTAAGCCTGCTAGCTTCTGAACAGCCATTTCTTAAATAAGCCATAATTATCAAAGATCGTACGTAATGTCTAAAAGTTTAAAATATGTGCTAACTAGTCATAATTGCGGATGGGCAGAAAAAAAACTAGGATATTATCTTTAATCCTCTAGTTTGTATTCTCGTAAACGAACTAATATGAATAAGGGTTCGGTATATCATTCTTTGGATAAGAATCGAAGAATGCACTGAGCCCACACATAAGTCACGCCTCACGTAATCCGCGCATTATATATAATAACCTTTTATTAGTTTGCTGTTAATAAAACTGTTATCACTACTATCATGTTTAAAATTGACTCTTTATCTTCAGATATTCTGAAGACGCACAAGAAGCTCTCTGTGACAGCCCAGTAATATATATACTTGATCGTCCTTCCAATGTTACCTCACTAGTTGATATTTCTAGTGATGGTGATACTCGTAAAGTGATTGCCAGCAAAAAGCGTCAAGAAGGAATGGAAGATGAAGATATTAGTGATCACCGAAACCCTGTATACAACATTCCTGGCAAAATGGAATCTACGTTTCCCGACTTTTTATCCAAGCCAACCCCGCTTGGTCCATCAGGTACTACAAGCCTGCTAGGTATGCCTGGAATGACATCTTCCGCCATGATGGCTGCTGCTGCAAAGGCGCTTGGTTTGAATGCTGTTCCTGGGGTGTTGCCACCTACGCAGTTAAATACAATCAATTCTCACAATCGCTTTGGATCTACTAACCTTCGAAACTATGAACACAATAGAAATGGATTCTCTCCTGGAGCATCCGACTCAGAAAAGGAATCAAAAGCTACGAGGACTCTGTTTGTCGGAAGTTTGGAACCAGATATAACCGAAAAAGAGGTACTCTCTGCGTTTGAGAGATATGGGTATGTTGAACAAATTGATATTAAGCGTTCTCCTAAACCCGGTGCACATTCCTACGCATTTGTGCGCTTCCAAAATGTTGATATGGCTAGTCGTGCGAAAATGTCCATGTCTGGTCGTTTCGTTAGATCTCTGCATTGCAAAATAGGCTATGGTAAAGCGATCCCATCTCAATGTTTGTACATTAGTGGATTGGAATCCTGGACTTCTACTGATTCACTGCAACGTATGTTGTTTCGTTTTGGGCAACTCACATATTTTGACTGGTCTCCTAGACGTAAATACGCCATCGCCATGTATGACAGCTGTGAATCAGCGCTTGAAGCTAATAGACAATTAAAATGTCTCTCAGCAAATAGTCGTCCAAACCTGAGACTTCGTGTAGACTTTATAAACCCGGAATTAATTCATCCAAAACCACAGACTTTAAGCAAGACGGAGTCTAACATGGAAGGTGACAATCAAAACAACCAAATGTCAGAGCCACGAAGCGCTCTGATTAGATCTGATACTGGAGTTCCTATAACCACAAATAACTGTCGTATTCGGCCAAATGAACATTTTGATGGAGGACCTTATACAATGAATCATTATGGCATAGACGATCCTGCGGGCGATAAGAATCTCCCTAGTGTACGACAATTACCTCATTTAAAGCCTTCTTTTCATATGTCTAATCGATATCACACAAATAATCGGAACATGCTTCGCTACTCAGACAACCACGGTATACTCACCCCAGTAGAAGATATTCCATCTAACCTGAAATCGATCGTCACTCTCCAGGAACTAGATCAATATCTGCAGCCGGATTTATGGAAAGGAAAGTTCTTATTAAAAAATGATCACTTCTACTTCCGTTGTTTGATGTTAATCGGAAATAAAGATATTTGTAAAGATTTACTAGATTATGGTGATGATAGCAGTAATTCCGATCGATTATGTAATCCAACTTTGCGTATTTCACGCCGCGGAACTCTTGATGCTTCATGGATGGCTGAAGCCACGCATCGTATTCACAATGTACTATCTACAGCTCGTCATAATTTATGCCTCATGCTAATATTACCCGATATGGAGCAAACCAATAAATGTCTACACAAAGAATCAAAACAAGATAATCAGTCGAATTCTGAAACTACAAATATAAAAACAACAACAACAACAAATCATTGTTTTTCATTGCATGCTTTAATTGCTTATTTAAAATTAAAACAATCAGCCGGTATAATTTATCCAAGTGCAGAGAAAATATCACAAGAATTATTGAATAATAGCTTAGACAAAACAACTACCATGCAACAATCATCTTTAATAGTATATTTATTTGCACCAAGTAGTTTTGCGTTAAGCTTATTAAAACAAGCAGCACCTTGTTTAAGTTCAGATCTAGCAACAACAAGTGATTATATGGTTCTTTTAACACTTAAACGGCAAGATAAAAAAACAAACCATTTAATATGAACAAGAAAATAATAAAAGAAAAAAACAACAACTTTGATTTCTCATTTCCTTTATTTTGTACAGATTTACGTGTATGAATGTATGTATGTAAGCATTTTTTTTATTTCGCTAGTTCATTTTTTTTAAATTTATTTATGTCGTTTTTAGTTCAGGAGTAAAAACAAATCCATTTTTTGTGAACAATGCTATTACTGTGTATATTTAAAGATTTTTGTAAAAACCGGGTGGGAAATAATACTTTTAGGTTGGTGGTAGAAAAAAAGCTTAGCGTCTATAGAGAAAAACAAATTTAAAAAAAAAAAGATCAGGGTTTTGACAAACATATACAGTCAGTCGTAGATGTAAACAACAGTTTACAAGACAAAATTTGTGATTACTGTTAAAAATTTTTGTTTGATATATTGTAAATATATATTAAAATGAAATTGTACAAGTAGAATTGTTTTATCATTGAATAAAACATCATAATCACAGTGTATGATGATAGTTAATAATAAATCAGTGAAATCAGTTGAAAAAAAAAATACATTTTGTAAATATTTCATTTATTAACATCAAATTATTATTATTAACGCCAAATTTTTATAACTCCATCCATTGAAGAAGAGACTAAAAATGCTTGACCTGCTTGAAGAACAGTTAAATCAGATATGATATTTTTATGACCTTTAGTTGATTCACGTAATTCTAAACGTCCGGACACAGGAAATGCACCAGTTAATGTCTCTGTTGTATTATTAGATGATTTTGATTTTTGTGATGTTTCTGTGTGTACAGTTTTTGTCAACAAACTTGGTATATCGTTGACAGATGGAGTGTCAGTTTGTTCAACTAGAATATAGACATCATTTACTTCCATTGACCTGTTTAGAATGACAACAACAAATGGGAAAGAAAATATAGCTATATGTAAACGTTTTTTTTCTTCAAAGGTTGATTATTTCCTTATCTTGGTTAGAGGTGGACAAAGCAAAACAATGGCATCAGTGCATAAAGTGATTGAGTATTGGTACACACTGTACTGGTACATGTAGACTACCTGAATGAGGTCTATGCAATAATCACGATCAGTGTGGTTGAAAATGTAGGGTGACATGCTACGAAATCTGTTACAATGGTTCAGATGCGCTAGTTCTTCATCTTACTCTAAATTTTAAGTCTCAGTAATCATTCATAGACATTTTCATTCATTCTGTTTTATTAGTGTTTCATCTTTCTCATTAAAATTGTAACAGCAATAACATGACTCATTTATTATTCACCTTGTTATGCCAGTGGGATATGATAATTTGGGCTAATTAATATTTATGCCAGGCTTTACATTGATTATATAACTACAGAATAACAGTTAAATAGTTTGTATCCCGATGCTTATGATAAAAATCCGAAATATCTGTTTCTCAAAAGTATTTAAACAGTCTACATTAAATTTGTGTAAACACTAGAAGCATTTCTAGGATGAATAGCGTGATACTCTCCGCAACTGTTTTGTGATAGATCGATCAAAGTTCATACGTACCAAACAATGATTTCAACTAATGTATCGAAAACTATTAGTTCATATTGCTAGATAAGCAGTAAAACAATGAAGAAAAGAAGCTCACAAGAGAAATGAATATTATGCATACGAAAAACCAGTGTTGTTTTTTGTTTAGCTACTAAAAATCACGTATCTAAGCATTAGTGTTTCACACTTGTAAGGATCATCTAAATAAATGTAACTCAACCAATTATGTGTTTGTCTTCAAGTAAACCATATAACATACTACCAAAGTCGGTCTTTGCAATACAATAAACGGAACCCTATGTCGTAACCAAGTTTCAGTAATTGTAATCCCAATTTTGAACTGTAGTGCTTAACAAATAGTATGAAAGGCAATACTTTCGAAATAAACGGAATTAGAATTGCACTTTTGACAGTGTATATTTATTTGATGAATTCAATTCGAAAACTTTTAGTTCTAGAATGGGGTTTAGTCCAACTCCAGACGAAATTAGAATCGATCAACAATGCTTTCATGTGAACAGATTTCCAAATTTTTTATATTCAGTTGCGTTGGTTAAAATTATTTAAAGGAGTACAGCATCTCACGTTGACTAGAAAGATACATTCAGTGTTGTTGGTAGGAAGTATCAACATTACTGTCTACATCGGCGTCTAAGATGTAAACTCATTTTAGGTTCATGTCATCGTGTCGCATTATAATTGTAACATGACAAAATCAATTTACCGGTAAGTATATCGAGGAGGGATAGCTTCTTCATCATTCCCAGCCCAAACTAAGATACATGAATCTTCTGGTTTTCGGAAATTCCAATAACGTAAACGAGCATCATTACCGCCAGCCACTATAGCTGGTAGATTAATAACTTGTGAATTGAGTTTGTTATATTCGTTAAACGGCAGAACATTTTTATTGTTAGGAAGGCACAAAATTGATCGAACTGATCGATGTGGTAAGGAACTATCAAGAATAAGAGGTGTTTTATTTCCTGGCTGAGCCCATGTCGAGGCTAAACATCCTGTACTGCGAACTGGTGCGAAGGGATCAGGAAGTCCATAATTACAAGATGAAACGGCTGCGGACGATGACGCTGTGGCTGAGGACTCCAAGTCCCAGATTGTCACCTCATTATGATGATCAGTTGCTGCAATAATCTATCAGATAAAATGTCCAAAGTTAGACTTAGAATTAATATAAACTATTACCAGTTAGTATAAACAAAACCAAATAACATCTTGGTAATAATGTTAATCACTAAATACTAAGCACACCATACTCTGAAATAGTAAAGTTTACAAAAAACTTAGAGTGTTCAATTCATACTAGTGCAGAACAACAAAAAATATTGACGGTGAATTGTGAAAAAAAATCAGGCAACTGTTGGAAAGGAAAGAAAGTAGTTTTAAATGAGGAAACATAAAACATGGAGATCTGTGCAGATAGGCATTTTCACTGTATTCAAAAATAACGACTACGGGGATTGCCTAGGCTGAGAATGATACCGGCTTTAGAACACCACTTTTCTATACATCTGATAGCATCCGTTTCCTAACAACAACATTGCTTACTCGGTTGTCCCATGATACATGAGCAATGCTTCGGAAACACCTATGATCGAAAACAAGCAACCTACGAATATCTACTCTGACTGGCTATGTTTCACAGCCATATAGTAAGACGGAGCGAACTACTGCGCAGTACACTCGTCCTTTAGTCAACAAACATCTTGGTAATAATGTTCATGACTAAATATCTCGTCTACGCCATAAGTGACGCAAGTTGGCAAAAGTCAATCGAGCTTTCTGTATCCGTGCTGAGATCCGCACTAATTAGACTCCCCAGATAAGTGAAGCGGTCAACACGCCCCACTACTTCACTCCCTATCACTAGTTCAGGTGCCGACGCAAACCAATCTTGGAGCAACATTCTGAATTTTGAGGGGGAGAACCGGATTGCTTGTATTGTTGCTTAGGAGTCAGGAGACACTGCATTTTATCAGCATCTTCACCGAATAGAACTATGTCGTCGGTATATTCTAAGTAAACAAGAATGGAGAGAGAGGACAACCCTGATGGACATCACCTGAAGTGATGAATTCCGGTGAGAGTTCGCTGTAAGCTCTCACTCGACCGGCAGTGTTCAAGTAGAGAACTGGTGTGAGGTTAATGTACTTCTGTGGTACCCCTTTTGATGACAGACACTGCGACAGAACCTCATGATCGACAAGATCATATGCTGCCTTAAGGTCCAGGAAGACAACAATTGTCGGACGTTTAAGTGTGTCTGTGTTCCAGGACCTGTCGTAGTGTGAAAATGTGGTCTATACAGCCACGATTATGATTCCAACTAGTGTTTCTATTCCGCATTTTTTTCATCCGTACGTCAGGAACAAATACCACTGAATTATCTTGGAATATATACTAGATGAAAATTTATGGAGCAGTTTCAAACAACCTGAGAACTTTATAATTAAAGGTAACCTACTTAGTGTGTTGTGCTCTATTCTAGCTATCGGGCGAACGAGCATGGAAGAAGCGGATTCTAGACTAATGATCATTAAGTATTACTCTCATCAGTTATCTCACTATCATCTTGTCATTGGTAGTAAATATAGACAATCTAAATGTAACAATGAATATAATTGCTCTTTCGTAATTATGGCCTGATCACACGAGTCCCAACACATTTTCAGTCAACTATTTCTTCCAGATATATCACGTAGATTAGAATTGTGCACTACACACCCTACCAAGTGACGATATCAATGCTTGAGTCCATAAACATTCTATAAATTAGCAGGATTTATTCACAACTGAAAAACAATAACTTATTTGTTTCGCTTAGAAGTCAGATAGATCAATAACTGCATACAACTTATAAAAACTTAAGAAAATATTTAACCCATGGATTCTGTCTGATATAAATTCGAGAAGTTAATGGCCTATCAAGTGAGATCTCAAGAAACATTTTGTAATGGTAAATTAATTTATTTAAAAGCATGAATTATTATGTAGCTGAAATAATCGAGAAAACAACATTGTAGAGTGTAGTACTAGTTATTACTAAAGCTTTTAAAATCAATAAAGGTATAGTTTCAATCACAACTTGATTAACAATATCTATTACCCGTCAGTACGACTGAATGAGAGACAGACATAGGTACTGAGAGTTCTTAACGAGGTGGAAAAGAGATAATTAATTTTAAAAGAGAGAAAACAATACAATTTAGTAAGTTCATTTCAGAGGTCTCGAACTACGATACAATATTATCACTTAGACCTTGTGGATATGACATAATTATATCTGAATGGTTCTGATTAAAAGTTTCGGATCTGAGAGTAAATTGGTCGGTTAAATTCTTAAACTACAAGAAAATCTAAAACAGATATACATGCCGACACCTAACTGCAGTCATATTACTTAGACTAAATGCAACGCTCTTGTTGACCAATAGGTCTCGTGTGAGTATTTTTTGTAATTTTGAAGAATGTACCATTTCTGTTTTATACCTACTGAAGGCTTAGTTTTAAAACAGGGCAAACAGTCATCTCAATTAGTCTATATCAAATGGTGTTTTAAAAGGCATCCAACTCTCCGCATTTTTGCACTGTTTCAACATAGATGTGCTTCTAGAAATGACACTTTCTACATTTCACTTTTCAGTATGATTGACCACGTATCTGTAGATGCAATCGTGAACAAAACCCAGAGTCCTGTAAATGTACCGAATTACATTTCGGGTACGTTCTTATTCATCGAAATGTATGGTGAACAGTAAGTCACTTTTAAAGACGTTTTTACAAAAAAATATGATGAACTTATAGTTTGTCTCAAAACTGGATCGTTGAAATTTTACCTTCTTGACATGGCAGTTTTCGAAAATAATTTGCACAGTGGATTTTTCAATGGAATACCAATATGACATAATACCATCAGTGCACAGATTTAAAATAACACGTTGCTAGTCAAATAATATACAGCCACTATATAACAATTAACATATGTTAATTCTTATCATATCATTGCCTCCACAATGCAAGATATCAAATGAAGTTTTTCAACTTACCAATGTTTGTCCTATTTGTTGTGGTTTTTTGAATGACTGAAGACGATTAAAACATGAATTCTTTATATCCAACTCAAGTCGAGAAGGCGTCTCAGCTATTTGTAAATCTAAAATACCTACACCTGGTTGGTATGGATGTTCTGTATAAGCTATTTGACGTTTATATCGTAAATCCCAACAAATAAGATGTCCACGACTAGTTCCTGTAACAAGCCATGTATGAAAACTATGCACAGCCATTGAAAGTATTAAACCTGAATAAAAAATGAGGCATATTTGTTAATTCATAAATGATACGTTAAAAAATTACAAGAAATCTAAAGTTACAAAAATATAATAATCAATGCACATTAACTTTCAACAATTAATTCTGACCAATAGTCGCTACTACGATGATACTACCAGAATTTTCTGTCTTATTTGTTTACATTTCTAATCCTACTTAATAACCAAGTAAAAAGTTGTGTAATAATCATACTCACAATATGATAGTTGATGATGAGTCTTTCATACGATAGATTAGAGAATAGACAAAACAGAATTAGAAAATTAGTATTTAATATCAGTACATTCTCTACACTATGTACTTTGAATTGTGAAATTTTCACTGTTTTCTCTACAGGTCATCAGTAAGATTCTCGAAAAGTATATATACTAACTGGGAAACTTATCTTAATTGCAACAGATATGGGAAAAAATAATCCCCTTATTACGTAGTGAAATAAAATGACTAATTTATCAGTGTACTTGCTTCAAGTTGACGTTAAACCAATGAAATCTGTAGCATATAAAGAGTGCACAGAAAACAGTTACTAAAAGACAATCTAGTACACGTACGTTCCAGGCACTAGACTGAGTTAAACAATGCCATTCTAATGTACAAACGTTGGTAATTAGATTTGGAACTAATGAAATAAACGAGAGTTGAATGTTTAAACTAGGAAACTGATATAGTTAGGCAGTAAAATTAGCACAATATAACATCTGATTAGTTTATAAAAATTAATGCTATTTCGCTCACCACCTACCAATGTTTGTCTTTAACTTTGAGGCTTTTTAATTTAAAAAATAAAGACTATTTCAATTTGCACTACAGTTTATTACTACTTACCATGACCTCTGTCTTGTTTTAAAATCCATACAGGTGAACTAGAATTTGGTACACGTAAATCACGTGCAACAATTTGATTACTAGTTGTAGCATAAACAATTAAATTAGTATCACTTCCAGTAGTCATAACTTGTTGAATTAAATTGTATCGAGAAGGAAATTGACAACAGGTTGATGTTTTTAAAGATACAGCACGACCAGAATTATTTACATCTAATTGAATCATACCATTCGATTGTCCAGTAGCTACATCAATTTGTTGTAAACATTTTCCATCAAGTATAGTAACCAAACATGAACCATTTAATGTCCATACAAGACCCTAATATTCAAATGAATTCAATGTAAATGATTAGATCTATTATGAATTCGAGGCAAAGAGACAATTTCAATAATAATAATAATAATCAATTTATGTTACATTGAGATTCAGTTGTCAGAAACTTCTAAGACTTGCTTACGGTGAATATTTTCATTGAATTGTTTTTTTGTTTCTGTTTTAAATGGTTTTAAAATTAATTTACATTGCAAATAAGGTTAATGTTTCACGCATTACATGATATAAAAAAATTATGATAAAGTTTTCAAACTCTATCAATTAAATTTTAAGAAAGGAATGTTTAGACTGATCATACTTTTGAAAATCGTTATATTATACTCAGCATATTCATATCTCTGTCAGTGTATCACGTAGATATAGATGTTTTATGTTGGGGATATTAGATTTCACGTGTTTTCGCGCATAAGCTGCTTAGCTGACCTTGAGATTACATTCCCCACTCGGAAAATCCCTCGCTGTTATTGGTTGATGTAGTATTTTAGTACGCTATTTTTTTGGTTCTCTCAAGGACATTTTTCTGTCATGTATAAATAAACTCGGTTCGTGTGCTTGTAAACTTCATATTTTCTGGGTGCTTGTAGAATACACTTTCTACGCCTTATCAAGACTTCTTGATATAGTTAGCCAGGCAGGGGACAATGGATTAGAATAGCCTATCGTGTCACTGCATCAATGGTCTGCACTCCGTTTACCGAGTAAGGTGAACTCGTAATAGTTTCAAGCATATCAGTTGACGAGCATATCATTTTAACTTATTAGCATGCTTTTAAGATGTATTAATTAGAAATCATGAACTAATTGAAAAGTGGGAAAATTCATTTAACTTCTACCTAGAGATTAGTTTTGATATAAACATTTGATCTGATGAATATGGCTTACATAGTGTCTAGAAATCATTAAGAAAATGATGAGATAAGCAATTAATTTATCAATAGTACAGAAAGTTGTGACGATTTTAGTTTACATCATACACTACTACTACTACCTTTAGTTATATCATCATTGAAAATTAAGAAGCACTGAGAAAAATGTCATCTAGTATGGATAACTGAAATGACGCATACCAACAACTGAAATTTGCGATCAAATTCATAACTTTCAATGTTTCATAATTGATAGTGAAATCAGAGTTTTGTTGTTTTCATCGTTTTTTCCTTAAAAAATCAATTGTAGAATGAGAAATCATTCATTAAACACACACACACACACAAACAAACAAAAATGCAGCACTACTTACTCGACATGCTTTAATCGATGAATCAGTGGGATCTTGTCCGTTACAATTAAACGTCCAAGAGGATCGTGTAGGTAAACAATAAGCTAAGCCAAGTTCTGAATTTTTGAAATTAGATGATTTTTGAACTAGTTCCGATGTTGCACTGTTAACACGACTAGAATGATTACCGGTAGTAGTTGGCTGATCTACATAACCATCAGATTCAGTAGGCCAAAATCCACAATTCCATAATTTCACTGTACCATCACCACTGGAACATGATGCAAATAGACGACCAGAACTATGTGTTGCTAAACTGTAAGAAGTATTAAAAAAGTGATGGAAATTTATAGTCAATTATTTCTAGAAGTTAATAATGATTGAAATGATAAGGATTATAAGAGTATGTTTTATAATTAATATGTAAGCAATAGATAAAAAGTGTCTAAAAATTGAATAGTACATGATAGTTTGATTCCGTAACTTTTCAACGCTACAAATTAGTGGGATATCATGTAATTGAACTAGCGGTTTTCAGACACATTAACCTTCCAACTATTAAACTCAACTTCAATGACCATTTTCAAAATCAGATAATTTATTGAGTAACAACACTAAACATATAGTATTGCAAGTGTTTCTCTTATCTCAGTCAGTCAGTCATTTGCGACACAGAACTTCGTACGTATGTACATAAGTTCAGGTTGCCATACCACATTATTAGCACAGAGACGCAAATGTCAAATCAAATCCCATAGTGATACAGATATGGAAGTATTATTTGTAATGAAGAAGACTACAGTTTGAACATTTTATTCAAGAAGTATAATTCAGCGAGATAAGGTTAGAAAGACAAAGGTAGAGGTGCTGAAGAATCCAGAAGATTAGGATTTGAGAGGGTACAATGAATGGATGCACCTGCGCCATTGCAAACGATTCTGAGCCATGTCATTCAAGGTCTCTAACCATCGGTGACTTTCGTTTCGCGCACCCCAACCAGGTAGTCTACATCTACCAACATGACTCAGTCCACTTGTCAGTGACTTCATGTATTTATGCCATGTTTTGGTTTGGCCACCCCTAACTTTCTTCTAATCTACTCCTAAAACACAAAACATTGCTGGACGAGGCAGTCGGTGGTTAGGCACACGTAACACATGTCTCAACCACTTCAACTGATGAAGTTTCACTACTTCATCTATTGATTTGCCATCCCTACCTAGAACTCGTTTCCTTCACGACAACATTGCTTACTCGGTTGTCTCACGATATACGAGTAATGCTTCTAAGACATCTATGATCGAATACTAGCAACCTACGAATATCTTCTGCTCTTAACGGCCATGTTTCGCATCCATATAGGAGAACGGAGCGAACTGCTGCGCAGTACACTCGTCCTTTGGTTAGCCAACGGATATCTCGCCTACGCCACAAACGACGTAAATTGACAAAAGCAAATCGAGCTTTCTGTATCCGAGCTGAGATTTCGTCAGTTACCAAGCCATCAGCGCTGATGAGACTCCCAAGATAAGTGAAGTGATCAACACGCTCGACTACTTCACTCTCTATCACTAGTTCAGGTACCGATGCAACCCAGTCTTGAAGCAACATTTTGCATTTCGAGGGTGAGAACCGCATCCCGAACATGCTTGCATTGTTGCTTAGGGTGGTCAGAAGACTCTGCATTTTGTCAGCGTCTTCACCGAATAGACCCCATGTCATCGGCATATTCTAGGTCAGTAAGCGATTTTCCTGGTAGAAGGTCAACCCCTGAAAAATCTGACGTGCTTAGTGTTAACTCTTATCTAAGAGCAATCGGTTTCTTTAGCAAAGCATAGAAGATTCATGGTTAGTGACAACATGTGAAAGTAATAATAAATTGTACTGAGAGTTCATATTTTAAGTAAACGTTACATATTATACTTAATACAAATGAAAGCAATCTCATTATAATTACCTAATCATTCCTGCACGATGTTCTTGTAGATTAGCTAACATTATACCTTGAGGACGTGATTCTGGCCAAATAGGCATTTCACTTTGTACTTCAAACATATTTCTAGGAGTTGATCGTATACCGAACAATGGATTAATCATTTCAATAAATAATGATGATGATGATGTTGATACTGCTTCACCATGTACTAATGTACCGATTGTGCCCATTTTTGTTGTCAAATTTGTACTGGAAGTATTTGTCGATGTATGTGATGAATTATCACTAACAGTGCTAAGTGATGCTGACGATGGAGATAAGATTAAACTACGCCCAACAATAATTTTTCTACTAGGATCAAATGAATCACTATGTAATGAAAGACGACCAGAAATTAGACGTTCCCATAAGAGATTTGCATAACGTTTCAATGGTGAATTTAGTAACCTATAAAATGATGTAAAATAAAACAAATATAGTCATAAGAATAATAAAGTCTGAAGCAAAAGGAATTGGAAACATTAATAGTGAGATACAAGCCCATTCAGACGATAGCTCTTAAATGTAGTAAAGTAAGATCTGAATTGATAGTAATATTAAGTCAACCTATTCATTATACACAATAACTAAAAAAAACTGATCAACTGCAGTTTATGACATAAACAACGGGAAGACTCGAACCTATACACATGACATAATAGCTCCATTGGTCACAGCTTCTTACTGAAACTTTGAAAATTTCCTCTTGAAGCTAGTCACTAGTGAGTATACAATAATACTTCCAAATTAAAAGTTATAGTAAATGATAAAAAATAATCATCGCTTTGACACCAAGCATTGAAAATTCATTGTGCACTATGAAACGATGCCAATTGATAAAGTTGCCAAATGTTAATTTTTGAATATATATAGCACTGTTTATATTTTGCATAAACACAGTAGTGGAAGATGGCATCTGTTTATAAAACTCACTTAGATCGGATAACAAACATGTTAACAATTTAGAATATAATACCAAAATCATTCTAAACAAAAGACTAACATTGAAAAACATCGAAATATCAAAGCAAAATTACAAACAGTTAATTACCATTGTAAATGAGAAGGATCTTCCAGAAAATCTTTAGGATTAATACATGAATTAATACTAGGTTTTGAACCTAAGTTGTAAAAAGAAAATTGAAAAATATCACTGTTATGAATAATTGTCCAGTGAGAAAATAAAACATAAATATATCAAGAAACTTATCGGTAGATTATCACTTACATATAATTAATAAACAACTATGGATTAATATGTTTTGTGTGTCAGTAAGTACTCATCAGCCAAGTCTATCAATAATTTCTCCCGCCACATGAATAGAAAGTCAATTTATACTATAAAAGTATTCAAGGATAGTATTTTTCGAATTTTCGATTAGTTATCAAATCATCGCAAGAAACTAACAAAACGATCATCAATCAGAACTAGATTGATAAACTCTTTCAAGATCAGTGTGTAACACATACACGTATATTCCGCCTCATTGTCTATATTATAAACAACAATGAGTCTAAAGATAAAACCAGACATACTGTAAATAGTTGTCAAATCAAACATTACATATATATGTTTAAACAAACATCAGTGTCTGTAGTATCGCCATCTTAATGTATACGGATGAAACATGAGTTTGAGAGAGAGAGAGTTCTCAGATATTCAATCAATCAACGTAAGTACATCAGTTCAGGTTCCCATACCACATTAGCACAGACGCGTTTGCCAATTCAAATCCTATAGTAGTAGAGGTAGTAAAGGTATTAGCAGTAATCGCAGAGATCAGGGTTCGACGATATTATTCAAGAAGCAGAATTTGGTGAAATAAACTTAAAATAAAAAGAACAAGGTGATCAGGAACTCCGCAGGTTAGAGCGAACACAAACAATTAATGCACCTGCGCCATTGCAAACGATTTCGAGCCATGTCATTCAGGGTCTCTAACCGTTGATTACTATCATCTCGCGGGCCCCAATCAGGTAGTCAACACCTACCACAACATGACTCAGTACAGTTGCCATTGACTTCATGGATTTGTGCCATGTTTTGGTCTGGTCAGATATTAGGCACGGATTAAGTATTAGATCAACAAATAGATTCAAACAATAAGGAAAGTGGTCAATGACCACATTATTGAAGATGAAAGATAATCTAAATATACGTCAGCAGTTACGCTGTAACTATTATAATTAACGGTTAACCATAAACTTGGTCAACTGGAAAACTAGACAATTTAGCAGATAGTATAAAAATTCTAAGATTCCAATCACTTTAATTTTGTGTCAACAATTTGAACGAACATTACATAGTATAAATTAGACGACTAAATTAACCTGTAAGCAAATCTTCAATAGATAAACAAACTGATTCAATAGAAATCATGTTCATTGCAGCCTATCAACTTAGTACTTGACGATATGATATTTTAATGTTAGGATATTCATTCAATATTCTAAGAGAATTATTGGTCAATTCCTATTGGTTAATTCCTAATGGTCAATTTTACGGTCGTCTTAGATATCAATGTCACGTGCTCCAATGTTGTTTCTTATTGGTTGTCCTGACTATCAATGTCACTTCAAATGTTACTTCCTATTGGTCGTCTTAACTGTCAATGTCACAAACTTCGATGCCGTTCTCATTCGACCAAAATGTATAAATACGCGTTATCTGTAACGTTCTATGACCCGGACCCGGATCCCTAGTCCGGGATCCTGATTCTCTTCTGGATTCGGACCTCTTGCTTCTGGATGCTTGTAGAATACACGTTCCACTTCATATCAAGTCTTCTTATTTTTTTCTCAATATGGGGGTTGGGATAACCGGATTTGAGTAGCATGTCGTGTAGCCGGATCCTCGCTCTCGTTTCCCGACTAGGTAAACTCGTAACAGTTCAAGTATATCAAGATGACGTATTTACGTGCAGGCATAACATTTAAGTGATGGCTATTTGGTTCTAATGCTATGAATCAATTTCAAATAGAATGAAATGTAGTTTAAATATTACTGTTAGTCATTAATTAGTATGATAACACATTCAGCATATCCATTCATCTTAAACAGTATCAAATAAAAGTGTTCACGTGATCAAGTGATGAAAGTCAAAATTTCACTGATTAATAAATAATATATTTATAATGAAGAGAAAGAAACCTACTCAGAAATATTTTATCACAATTTTCAATAGGATAAATTTTATATTTTGGAACAGTACGATTCATTTTTGAATTAGTTGATGATTGAAAAACATTTTGTGGACGACCATTTTGACATAAATTTATAATGTAACTAGATAAATTTACCAATTGTGATTCCATTAATTCTGTTAGACCGAGTGATTTGAGTTTTATAATTATTGAATCAATGAATTCATCCTGTAAAGACAAAAAAAGCAGTAATATAAAAAGACAGAAAATATATATATATATATATGAACTAATGCTAAATAACTATTTAAAGTGATTTATCGCCGGAGACGGAAATCTGTGAGGTAAGGTGAGATGTGACATTTTTAGGCTTAACCTTTTCTAACTACTTTCTTACTTGTGAGAAGGCAGCATCACTGCAGATGCTGGTTGTCCAAAGGAAACACCTTACTGCTGTCACACCCCTCTACAGTCAGCAGTACGACTTCGCCTTCAGACCTTGAGTAGCTGCTTTTAGTCTCATCGTTCTCAAATCGACCTGCCTGGCATGGTAGAACATACAGCAACATATGATCCAGCCAATAAAGCTTGGCTGGGTCATCACGATAGGCGCGCCCGACCACCAAGTCAAGGTAGCAGCTACGGTCGGGGTGTAAATATTATAAGTTTACATCAATAATTTAGAATACTACATCGTAAACAACCTGGAGCTACACTGTAGGCTTAGAAATTGTTAGGGACGGAACTGCTTTGTGAATACTAACAAGTAGTCTAAAGTAATACACACAAAAAATGGAATAGAAAAAGAATGTAAATGAGCTTAACAACAACTAATGCCAAGTTTTTTTTAACTAGTAGCTATACTTCAGCTAAATTAATAGAATTCTAACGAAACTAGAGACAAGAAGACAAAAATTATATTTGTTGCTGTTCAGTGATTAATCAGTATTTATACTGGCAGTTTGATTTATCAGAATAATATCGACTAGAACAAGATTGAGAGATGTGATTTTAGAATTGGTAACACTCGTGCATTTGTAAATATTGTTGAGAAGCCTAGGAATTTTCCATTGGAAATGTCTATAGAGGCCCAAAAAATGCCAGGAAGCGTTTTATCCAGTCAGCTTTGAATAGAGCTTTCACAGGAAAATCTATAAAATGCTGAATCACGTGTCACGATTCTGATTGGATATATGGCTGTACCGCTACTATATTTAGCATGGATCTTGAACGTTCCATAGGTACGAGGTCAGCAGCAACTCTATAAATACCCTCATTTTTTGTACATAAGCTAACTTTGGTGTAAAGCGATCATCTCTTCACGCATTTTCTCTGGTGTTGAAATTGTAGCGTAGATTCCAGTCTGAGGTATTCAGAAGGAGATGAGAAATCAGATTTTGCGTTAATTTAGCAAACTTATCAAATATGTATTCAAGATATTTTTTGAGAAATCTAAATTATAACCGCATAATTGAACATTAAACATCTAATACACACACGTAGGTGAGTACGTGTACATTAATTTATACTGACTATTGTCAAATGAGGTGTACAAATCCTTTCTTTTAAAGTTGATGAGAACAACAACTATTGATAAATGAGTATTAAAGTAACCATTGGAATAGTAGAATATTTTGTAAGTGAATCTAAAGAATTACATTTTTAATTGTTAAAAAAATAAGAATAAGTAGAATATTTTCAATTAGAGTTATGGAGATTAGTGTTTTTTTTTACACATTTGAAATCATCAATCAATCATTGTTAGACCACCATTAGAAACCTGGAAGCACTGAAAGACAGCCGTTTCGTCCTGGTATCGGACCCACCAGCAGTGTACACCCACGAATCCTGTGCCTCGCAGGATTCGAACCCGGGACCTTCGGTTTTGTGAGAGAACGCCTAACCTCTAGGCCACTGGGCCTGCATCCAACGGTGTTAATATCTAACTCTGATTGATCTAGGGATTTTGCGCGACCTCACCCATTTGCCTTTGGTAGTTACTGCCTACACCCGACAAGGTTGAACTCCACTGGTCACGTCTTCTCACTAGAACTCCGAGAATTTCCTCACGAAGCTAGTCACTAGTGAGCACATATTACGATATTTTCAATTAGAGTTATGGAGATTAGTGTTTTTACACATTTGAAATCATCAATCAATCATTGTTAGACCACCATTAGAAACCTGGTATGGATCCCATACCAGGACGAAGCGGCCGCCCAGTGCTTCCAGGTTTTTAATGGTGGTTTAACAATGACTGATTGATGATTTTAAATGTGTAAGAAATAAGTAGAATGTTAACGGCAGTGTAATCAGAAACGAAATAAACCTACATCATCTAGAAAAATTGAAAATGACAAAGTGAACTACACTTCAAAGGTAAAAGTTTGACATAAAGTAATAAATAATTCTGTCAACTTGAAAGATAAACTTGTCAAGAGGAAAAAAACACTCAAACATAGAGTCGATTAATTTGGAAAGATCACAGTTTATTGATTCGAAATCTAAATTCAACAAAATCTAACTTGTAATAACAAGAATTTATACATGAAATCTAACAGTTATAGAGAGTGAATAGGAAATATGAAACATGACTAGTTACAATTCGATAAAACCAGTTTGTATATTTTTAATAAGTACTTTATCAAATAATTGATTAGTAGTATTTGTCATGTATTGCATAAAATTACTATCAATAAGCTGTGAACCCGTTATTCAACTTTACATCGAAAAAAAATGTCATGATCATATGCCTATTTTAATTGATTAATTGCGATATGTTGTGGTCTGATATTTTAATTGCATAATCACATGAGTCACGAGTTTAAATAATTCAAGTATAAGTGAACCACCTTATCTGACTTGTTACACATATTATTGGAAGTTTAGGAAATGTTGGTATTTATGTTTACCTATTTATCTACATGACACAATAACAGAGTAAATGAATTTAGTATTGACGATATGGTAGGTGAGATCATAAAACAAACAATACATGTTGTTTTACACGTAAATCACTTCATTTATACACTTTTTTCTCACACAATAAACACTGTGATTTATTTTGATCCAGAAATGTACCATGTCTTCTACCAAATTATTTAAGTTTTATTGTTTAAACAAAAATCTCTTATGAAATACTGGAAATTGCCAGTTGAGATGGATGGTTTTACTGGTACTGTGTTCTCTGAGCTAGATAACCTAAGTGTGAAGCCTTCATTGTCGTTGTCGACTAGGTCACCACCATAAAAAAGTAGGCACTGATGATACGGAACAAAAGGTCGATGAAAGCTCAATAAGTAAAGCATTTAGCTCAGAGGATAGACCGTTGGAAATCTACAATGTTCTGACATAGTTTATACAGGTAAGTGCTAAAAACGTAGTGATTACGGTAAAAAAAAATATGCTTTAGGAATGAGCACATTAGGATGGAGAACGTGAATCTTAGGTTCAAATATCATGTATAACAAACAGGGGATGGGATACGTGTCCGTCAATTGGTAGCACATCTGCTTCTTGATGTAGAATATGCTTTTGATATCTGTTATTTTTGCAATTATTTTGTGAACGAATGTTACATTTCAACTTAAAACTTTTATCTTACTGTCATGTTCACAGAAAGCACATATGCATGGCTCTGTTTGGTTAAGGTCCCTAGGGAAAATTAAACTTTTTTATGTAGCATTGAAACACTAAATGAACAGATAAATGTTCGGAAAAGCCAGATATCGCACTTTTATTGAACATCGAAAAAGGTTAGTTATCTTTACAAACGAACAGTAGAAATGATTTTGTATGCTGCTCAAAATGTCAGAAATGATAAGGGAAAATTACTTATTGAAACCAGAGAATAAAAATAATAGTGTTAAACTTATCATACGCTTAATTCTATCTCTGAAGATTATATATAACAGGCAATTAGACACTAACCTTCTATCTTAACCTTCAACCCTTAATTCTGAAAGAAACCTAAACCTGGTGACACATTTTATGGGCAAACTATTTTTTTTATTTAGAAACATGGTTATTGGTACAAAGTGGTACCTAAAAATACATGCGTCACACAAATCACTGAATTTGTGAGTGGGCTAAGAAACTGTTCGGGTGCCCAAACCAAATTAGATGATCTTTTTAGAGAGCTGAAAGCCGAAACTTTGACCTATAGGTCTAATCCACAAGGCAGTAAAGAAACCTTAGAAGTTACAGTCCGATGGTAGCCGGTGACCAACAATAGGTTTATACATCATTTGTTTCCCCAGGATCCTAGAGCTCGCATGTACTATTGGTTTGGAATCAGAGTTTCCTGATTTCCCTAAGTGGATTCTCCGTACCCACCAAGCCTGTTTAAGCGTTGGATAGTCACTTTCCATCCTCTCAATTTCGTAACCAACATCCTTGGAGCGGGTACGCTATGGCAGTGGCTATACGCGCTTGGCCATGTGAGAGTACATTGAAAGAGAGAGAGCAAACTCTCGATTGTATCAGCGGATTTGGGGGTTTTGAGTGAAATTAATTTATCTATATAGTTACAGAGCATTTATGCATTATAGTTGATGTCAATTCGTGATAAAAAAAACCCAACTAATTTTAAAAGTTTATTGAGATCGTTTTAAGGGTTCGAGAATGCTGGAAGTTTATATTCATTACGACGAGTTTATGTCGTTGTCTTTTTACGACTTACAGACAGAGAAACTTGAAAAATATATGAATGGATTTACTAACTGAGTAAAATCCGTTTACCCTATTTACTATTAATGATTACTTTTTAAAAAAATATCCATTTGTAAAAGCTGTATTTCTGATTGTATATAAATTAGTTGGAAATTCGTCGTGGCTATTTTAAGATCGTTTCTATACTGTATTATTACAAAAATTATCTTTTAGGAGATCCTTTCCTCAATTCGACTAAATACGATGAATTCTATCAAATAGTCACATATCAGATGATTAAACATATTTGGTTTAGTCTGAAAACAACAATCTACTAAACAGAATGACGGACATGATGTTGGCGACGTTAGATCTCCAAAACTCACTTGATAAATGCCTTAATTTAGGATTTTATTCATTGGCTGATCAGTTGACCTGGAGGTCACATTTCCCACCGGGAAAAGCCTTGGCTGTGATTGGTTGATGTGTTATTTTTGTACATTATTTGTGTGACTATCCCAAGGAAATTTCTATGATGTATAAATAAACGCGATTTGTATTCTTGAGTTGATTGCATTTATTGGGTGTTTGTAGAATACACTCTCTACGCTATATCAAGACTTTTTCTTCAGTTAGTTGGAGTAATGGATCAGAGTAGCCTACCGTGTCACTGGTTCATTGTCTTGTTCTCGTTTATCGACTAAGGTGAACTCGTAATAGTTTCAAACATATTAAGTGACGAGCATAACATATATACATTGTATAATATATAGATTTTTGAATTCATTTTAATTTCTATTATACTTACTATTTAATTCATATAGAACGACTGGATTTTATTTTAACATAATCATGATATCATGATGAATACAAAAGATACGAAAATAAAATTCTATCTAATCAATGTAACTGTAATCAATGTTTATATGAGCCTAAAGATGTAAACAAATATACTATGACAATATATAATGAATACTAAGAGAAGGAATTTGATGATGATTGATAGTTTAGTTACCGCCTTACAAATAAGTACCAATAGTATACATACTTTTCAACTGGTTAGCTTGTAATAGTTAATTGGAACGAAGTAGGAATTACGAATGCAAGTGATTTTCTTACTTGTGAATTTTATTCACTGGGAATTCATGTTAGAATATATAAACTATAATCACGTTAGAGAGTTAGGAAACTTTTAGTGATACAATAGAGTACTTTAACATCGAATAAATTTTAACACAGATTTCTGATGCAATCTACACTCTAAGCCTCTGAAACTATATTCAAAGGAGAGGATTAATGAGAGATAAACTACTATAGTTAGAAAGTTGTTATTAGACAATCGGTGTTACCCATAATAGTTTAATAGTAAACTATGCGCAATCAAGGATGAAGAGGAGAAAAAGTGTGCTAAAATCAAGAAAAAATCAATCTTTCTACGAATTAGCATTAAAAATAATGAAACAGTTGATGAAATTAATTTGAGACAAAGTGTTAAGTTAAAAAAGAACAAATCTAGCCGTTGAACTTTCTTTGATTCAAACAAAATGTTTATTGAGATTAATAAAAATAGATAAATTACCATTTCATGTTACCTTGAATTGTATTTACTATTTAGCAAATACATTTTAAAGCAATTAGATTAAGAGAACAGAAGGAAGGGTTATTCTGTGCGTCACAGAGCATTATTCCTTTCATATTAATTGAGACTATAAAATTGATGTGTTTACAGCAGAGTGATTTCCTGTCATCCTCCTAATAGTGCATAGGATGTTGATGTCTTAAAATCATTCAAAATAGTTAACATTCATGTAACTTGGAATTTATTGTTTCTATGAAGCTATTGTTATCAAAAATATGAAACTTAACCTATGCATGTAGAAGAATAGAGCTGTATGTTTCGCAATAACTATCATTTAATATTTTATTTTATGATTTCAATAATAAATTCCTTTTCTGAATTGTGCTTAATTCATTTTGTCCACTTAACTGGAAGAATATTATTTTCTCCATATTTATTACTGTTAATTTTAATAATTTACATTAAATAAGATAAAGGTAATTGTTCAGTGTGAGAAAATTTTCTTTTTGATAATTTCATTTACTTAAACTGTAACAATTGCATTTAGAGTTAATTCAACTAAAATAATAGTTTATAGTAAAATCGAATGGTGTGAAATAATAATACAGTAAACTTGAAATTGTATTACGTCACCAAATAATAATAATAACAATAATAATAATAATAATCGGTTAATGAAAAGTGCTAAAGTAAGGATAATTGTCCACATGATATCTCTCAAATATAGAATAAACTTTGATCGATTCATGATTTCAAATATGTAACTTAACAAACTTCAGAACTCCGTAATGCAATTACCTGCCCTCACTAGTGGCTAGTTCCGTGAGGAATCTTCTCCGAGTTCTAGTGGGAAGTCGTGACCAGTGAAGTTCAACTTGTCCGGGTGTAGACAGTAACTACCGAGGACAGTGTATGAGGTTGCGCAACTTCATGAATTGATCGAATTTAAACATTAACACTGTTAGATACCGGCTCAGTGGACCAGGGGTTAGGCGTTCGCGCGCAAGACCAAAGGTCCTGGGTTCGAATACGGCGAGGTACAGGAGTCGTGGATGCGCACTGCTGATGAGTCCGATACCAGGACGAAACGACCGTTCAGTAATTAACAGTTACAAAATAATCTCCATTAATATTTTATACATATGTATATATGACTAAAATTTCTAGATTGTAAACAATTGAAAAGAATTCACGAAATTCACACTATACGGTGTTCATGCTTTGTTTAAAGTTATCAATGCGACAAAACTATAAGAAATATCTATAATAAAATGCCTAATGCAATAAGTAAATTCATGTTGGTAGAAATTGCGAGATTGAAAAGACACATATCTTATAGGGATGTTGATAAATACCATACTAAAGTCCAGAGTTGAGATGATAGGAAATTAGGAGTTGCAGATGCACAGAGAAATAGCTCAACATAGATCACAATATTAAACTGAATTTATCAATCGTTGAAATTTTAGCACACTATTTCTAATTAATTGTACACTTCTTCTCTAATTTAATATACATTGTAATCATTTTGTCTTATATTGGAAAAGGAGAGAATACAATATGTTTGTGCATAAATAAAAAGGCCAGTGACAAAAGAAATATATACAGAAAAATACAGTAAGTAAAGGCTTACATTAGGTGATGTATAACATGGCAATTCACCACTACGTGTTATAGCACGTGAAGATTTTCTTTCTTGAAATAATTTCAATATTTGATTTAATTTATCTAAACGAGATAATTGACAATGATTAACTGTGGATTCTTGCATAGAATTTGATGAATTTGGCATAAATACTAAAGCTTCTAAAACTGTTCGATTAATTGGTGGATGTAAACTATGCAAAAGAACTGCATCATTTGTAAAACAAAAGTTTACAGGTCGTCTAAATTGGATTGCAGAAAATAAAAAGATAAACACGAAGTGAAAAAATGCGGAAATAAATATATACTACATATGGTTGCAAAAACATAGGATTTATCTAAAACACAAACAATTATTCTGAATTGGAGCTGATGAATTCTGTTCATCGTTTATTAAATAAAAAATAAGTAGAGAATGTGTGTGTGTGTGGGTTAGCAAATCACTCAAATTCATGAATCAACTGTGATCATTTTCTTTAATATTAAAGAAAATTATCGAAATAAACTACTATGAACGTTACAGGTTAAAACAATGGTATAATCAGACTACACGTTAATGAGTTATTTACGTTCTAATTAATATATTAGTGCATTCTGATGTATAGAGCCCAATTCGATTCAAACACAAACTGAACATAGTTGTGGTGTAACTGAATAACGGTTGATATTAGCATATATATATAAATATATATATATATATATATATATATATATATATATATATATATATAAATATATATGATTTCCAACTAAGCCTTTAAAACAGTGGAGTTATTATTTAAGCCTATACGATTCTAAACAATGAAGATACATTTGAACTCCACTCTACTTA
The DNA here is from genome assembly GCA_944470395.2 of Schistosoma turkestanicum. Lineage (NCBI taxonomy): Eukaryota > Metazoa > Platyhelminthes > Trematoda > Strigeidida > Schistosomatidae > Schistosoma > Schistosoma turkestanicum. Next base: position 27,588,977 of record OX103973.1, read on the forward strand.
ATTAATTTGATTAATTAGGTATCATTAATAAACTGTATATAAAATAAGTGACTCAAATGGAAGCATACAAACGAGTAGCCTTGATGAATTAAACTAAAAGTGGAGAAGACAATAATTTGATACATATCAGTTTGATAATTCAGTTTTATAGTTTACATTATAGAATGATCTTAGTTAGACAACTCTTAAAAACTAGAAAGCATTTGACAGCTGTTTTGTTTTAGCATGAGACCACATAGTAGTGTCTAACCACAAGGAATTTCAAGGTTTTGCAGAGAGAGTTTAACTCTTAAACTAAGTTAAAATTACAAATGGTAACGGGATAAAAAAACAAAAGTTTCATTAATAGAAGAGAAACGATGGAGTTTAGCTACCATATATCAATCAATAGAAAAACTCATTCACCAATTATTTGAGTATGATCTACATTATAAGTGGCATGGCTGACAATGTTACCAGGTTGCCTAAACGGAAGTAGGTGGAGTACGGTTTGAATATAGGGTCTGGTGATTGAAAGTCGAACACCTTAACCATTAAGTCGCTGCTACACACCAATTTTTATGGAGTATGCTTGTTATCAAACATAAACTATAACAACCAAGTCTCCATTATTAATATATCTTTGTGTTACCAAAACAAATTCCTACAAATACATTGCTGGCTATATTTGTGTCTATAAACAAGTCCAATACCAAAAAATCCACTCATGAGGATTTTTTGGAAAGAAGTACATAATAAAGGAATACTAAATCATAGATTAAAGTGGAATTATGATGATGAGTTTAAGTGACAGCTTATTGCAAGCCACTGCCAAATTGTAAACAACTCAATGACAATTATTGATATCTAGCTCTATACACTATGTATGAATCACAAACTGGTATATAGAAAAAAAGCTGGTCAGTTGTATTAACACTTACATTACCAGATTCGACAGTGGGTAGAGTTTGCCAACAACTTGGACAAAGAAAGAGATATCTTCTAAGTTGATATGACCCTTCTACACATCAAACGCAAATACTAAGTTGACTGTAACCAGGACATTAACATCGCTCAATATGGCTTAAATGAATAATCCATAATTTTGCAGACTAATTCTATATCCTCAATTGACCAGTTTAACTTTCTTTGAACTAATCTTATGCACCCGTCAGCATCGCATATCGAAAAGGATGGTAGTTAAGCATGTGCTACAAAAGTTCTAATCTAATAAATCAGTTAAGATTTTCAGCCTTATCCTAATCATTTATTATTTCTACTTAGTATTCTGGACGTAAACTCAGTGTTGCTTACCTAGTGTTAGAAATGCTTTGAAGACACTTAAGTGAACAAATATCTATCAGTACTTAATTATTTTAAATGGCTAACTGATTGGTAAGAAGCTTCTTGTGAGAGCTCCATTTATATGAATAAAAGAAAATTCGGAAAGGTTTAACTGATAAGTATTAACATGATATTAATAAGAAATGTTAAAGATTACGGAATAATTTATCCTAAATAAGTATTATATCTTTGGACATGAAGACTTACCGAAAAATTGTCTGCTTCACTTCACTATTAACTAAACGAGCATAAACACTAGCAGGACTACAAATACCTGGCCAAAAATGATGTACCATAGGCACACTGTCTTCATCTTCAGTTAGAGTACGTGATTGTGTCTTTTCGGCAAAGTTAACAGCTAGTCGAGCAAACGATGTAATATAAGCCACAGATCCTTGACGAATTCTTAAACATGGATGTGCGGTTAATGCTAAAGACTGAGTTAAGAATGAAACTGCTATAGGTGCACTAAGTAATTTTCTACGTAGAAGATTAGTTAAGCAATGTAAACATTCTTCAATAACCATATCATCAGGATCTATTAGACCTTGTTCAAGTAATGATCGAAGAATGGTAACAAATTGTGCTCCAGTCAATGAAGCCAAAGGTGAAACTTGACGAAAAAATGCAGCTCGTAATTCAGGTTTACACTGTGAAAATAGACAAAGATAGCAAATAGCAGAATGAGGAAACATTTTATCATTACAAATTAGCACTAAACAAAGGAAATAATAAGATATATAAAAACAAAAAAGTAAATTAGTCTACAGAAAAACCATTATTCAAATTGATTTTTAAAATTCTGTATCCAGAGTAAGGTGCTTTACTACCTAACTTTCAACAAATCTCAAAAACACAGCCAAATTAGCAATATCCCAGAGCGGGGACACGAGATACAGACTTGTAATTTAATTGGTAGAGCAATTGGCGATTATGATTTAATTCTTGAATAACATCGAAAGCTTGGAAAGTTAAATTATTAAAATTGAAACCAGAGAAAATGCTTAGTCAGTTTATGTGCTTATGTGGAACAGGTTATATCGGCCGTAAAAAGAATGAACTTGATACACCGATATTTGAGCACTACCTTACATGGTTGTCTAAAGAGGAATAAAAATTGATCAACAGCTCAATACTTGAACATATGGACAATTCTAACGAGAAGACATTACTAAAATCATTGTTCAAGATCATCTACAAATTTAAAACAAGTGATTCGAAGAAGGTTTGGATGCAGCGATTATTCATGGTTTAGACTAGAGTTATTCAGTAGTTTAAATCAGATCTCTATGTACAACTAAATTATGTTCAATGATTCATTTTTTCATGTTCTTATCGCCTTTCCTAATCACAAGTGTGAATTATTAACTTATTTGTTACCTTTGTCCGCTTTTTTTTAATGTAGACAATTGCCTTTTATATTTATTGTATGAAGTATTTCGAAAACTATTACAAAACTTTATTTATTGATAAACATTGGTCGCCTTATCAAAATAATGTTACACTATTTCACTCTCATATTTTGATACGTGAATAAATTTGACTATCTTTGTTGATTTTGTAGTAATCGATTATTTTACTATAAATTACTAAATACGATTGTTTGACTTATGGAAATGATATTGACTAAAGGAAACATCTTTTCCGCCACAATGTGTATTAACCTAAACATCTTCGTAAAAATAAATAAAAGTAATGCGTTATACTGAAAGAAAAATTAATCATTTTACTAGTAATTTCCTACTAATCTTACAACTATAGACTTAATCCTAGCTACTTTGTTCAAATGATCAGTAGATGAATCTTTTATCAACAGCATTTATTTATGATCATGGTAAATGAAAAAATGTAGAATATGATTTTAGTAATACAAAGACACAATGCTATAAAATTCAATTTTTACGAACGACTTAACATGAGTAAGAAAAAGAAAGTATAGAAGCATTACATATCAAAAAGGTATAGAGTTCCAGAATTATTAGGCAGTAAAGAATAGAATTATTTGTGAAAAACTCCGCTTGGAGCTCTTCCAAAGTTATTAACAAACAAAAGTTTGGATAAAGGAAAGGGGTTAGGCATATGAGTCAGGAACTCCATCCTGTAAAAAACAAACTTGCTACGTAATCACTAACAGAAAAACCATTTAAAATCCATCATGGGAGTTGAAGGGTCTTCATTTAGAAATTTTATGACGCTTCGTAGTGAAACCTGAGTTTCTTCGGCAGTCATGAGACCGATGTCCCTTTTCACATAGGTAAATGGAATGACCGCAAACTGTGAAAGACCAAGAAGATCATCTAAGTTGCTGAGGAAACGACACAACCTGGTAATGCTTAGAATAAGTGAAACCCACCATAAAAAAAGGTTAGAAAAGATTAGCTCCGAGAGAACAACTGTGTTCGGGTCATGAAGAAAGATTGCTTAATCTTACTATTTCTCTTTCTCCTGGTCGTTCGCTGGATTATGAAAACAATTGTAGTCAGTGCAGTAGTAAGTTTCAACATAATGCTATTATGAAAGGTGCCGAGATCCAAAGACAAGAAGTTCTAACCCCTACTAAACTTGCTGCTTAAGCGAGAAACCAGAGATTGGAAGGGGTCTATTTGACTAGCGAATAATAGTAAGAACAAATGCGTCTACATATTTGTATTCACTTCCTTGGAAAAAAGCCATTTCCCAACCAATCATTTAAATTCACCCTCTGGGGTACTTTCTGATAGTCATCCAGTGGTCTTCACATTAGATCGCTTTAATTTGTTCGGTATATCACATACATAAGGGGAAAAAACGAAATTCTCCAATACAACACTACATGCATCAACCAAATCACACGTGATAGGGAAGCGTTGTAAGATGTGGAAACTTTTACATATCTGGGCAATATCAGTGATGGACAAGGCGGATCTGATGCAGATGTACAGGCACGGATTAGAAAAGCAAGAGCAGTATTTCTAGAGGTGAAGGACATCTGCAACTCAAAACGACTCTCAACCAACACGAAAGTCAGAATACCAACATCAAGACAATTCTGTCGTTTGGAGCAGATACTTGGAAAACTACGAATGCCATCATTCAAAAGCTAGAGGCGTTAATTAACAGTTGTTTATACAAGATACTTCGGATCTGTTAACCAGACACCGTCAGTAATAGCCTACGGTGAAAGAGAACAAGTCAGTTTTCGGCTGGGAAACGAATTAGGTGGACAGGATACAAATTGTAGAGATCATCTAACTGCGTAATGAGGTAAGCTCTAACACTTGGCAATAATTGGAAAAGACAGCTCGTAACAGAGTGCGACTTTGTTATTGATATACATAAGCTTGCAATTTTAGAAGCTCAAATGAAAAATTCATTAGCCATGTTTCATGTGAAACACTTGACATATGTTTGATGTTCTTGATCAGTACGGATGAATAGTAACTCTGTGGACTTAAAACATTGAATTGTTTTAGACTATAAAACTTTACTACCTACAACACTTAAACTGACAATGGAATGATAGCTAGTCAAAAAGTCTACTTTATAAACAATAACGCAAATCTGCAACATTTATAATATTTGAGCTATAACAAACAAGTATTGTATTGAATATATATACATACATAAATTAAGAAGAAATGAACAAAGATCATAATACTAAAACTTACTTTATCATTTAAAAATGTGATCATATGCGATAATAGTGTGCCATTTGTACCTGATCGACCGAAAAATGATGCTAAACATGATAAACCATTTGTGTTCATTAAAGCAAGACGAACATGTGGATTTGGATCAGAGAATAATGCAACTAATCTTTCTTGTACGTGTAATCTTAAAATAGACAAATATGAACTATCTGACATTTTTTGATCACCTTGATAATCATGCAAAAAATCAGGAGACTTGTTTTGGTGGCAGAATATATATGTGACGAAAAATATTAAGAAAAAAAAAAGAGATAATGTTTTATTGATTTAAAGTTAATACAACTTGATAATAAACGGTATTTAAAACCATGTTTTTAATAAAAACTCAGTCAGTTAGTTATGGGTAAGAGGGCAGATGACACTTGCTCGTTGTCCCCACCGTGGAAGGGTGCTTACTGAGGGAACTGAAAAAGAAGTTGGAATAGCATTGTTCTTAGCGATCTGGGAGTGTGACCGCATAGCCCAAGGGACAACTACTTGGAGCGGGTAGCGTATGAACTTTTTATGGAAAGTTTGTAAAGTGTTAGCTCCGCTCTTGTTTAAAAGGCTTTACCACCGGGAACGGAAATCCATGAGGTAGGGTGAGGTGTGACATTTTTAGGGTCGACTTTTTCTAACCCTTCCTTCTTTGTGAAAAAGGAGCATCGCTGCAGATGCTGGTTTATGAGAGAAACACCTTACTGTAGTTACATCTCTCTGTAGTCAGGGGTACGGCTTTGCCCTCAGTTGCTGCTTTTAGTGTTCAGTCGAAATGCGCGGCATGATAGGACCTAAAGGAACGTGCGTTCCAGCCAAAATAGCTCGGTTGGGTCATCACGTGTTGCGCATGTTAGATCCCGCAGAGTTGGGAGTTATTTACGAAGTAGAGGTAGGAGGCGAAAGGTGGTCCAGCAAATCGAAATCAGATACGCAAACGGCTAGCCCCAGATCGCTCATCAAGAGCAGCAAATCTTCCCCTTGACATCCAGCTTGATACCTTCAACCTACCGGCAGCCCCACAACAAGAAGAAACTCAGCAACAAGCAGTTCTCCGTTCCAGAAGGTATCCTCTCAGACAGCGGCGAACAATAGTCAAGATGCAAGTCGACCCCGGGAGCACACGTTATTAAAAAGAGGAGGGGTATTGGGAATGTTAGATTCCAAGAACTCACTTGATAAATGCCTTTATTTTGGATTTTGTTGATGGGCTGATCAGTCGACATTTAGACCACATTTTCCACCAGGAAAAGCCTTGGCTGTGATTAGTTACTGTGTCATTTTAGTGTGCTATTTTGTGGCTGTCCCAAGGACGTCTCTATGGTGTATAAATAAACGCGATTTGTGTGCTGGCCGGATGTTTGTAGAATACACTTTCTACGCTATATCAAGACTTCTTGTTAGTAAATTGGGTCAACGGATCAGAGTAGACTACCTGGACGCTAGTTCATTGTCTCGTTCTCGTTATTCGACTAAGGTGAACTCGTAATAGTTTTAAGCATACCTAGAGACGAGTATAACATCACGATAGGCAAGCCCGACCACCACATGAAGGTAGCAGCTACGGTCGGGTTTACTAAAACCTATATATATATATATATATATATATATATATATATATATATATATATATATATATATATATATATATATATATATACGTAGGTCTAATTCAGCGATATACATGCGAAATAAGAATTAAGTAAGTTCGTTATCAATAATCTAGGGCATAAATATGTATGGCTTAAAATTGCTCCACTGCGTATCAACATAGTGGAGGACATTAAGATGTGTGAGAAAGGAGTCAAAGTACTGGTTATATTTGTGATGATGCAAAAGACCAAATGAACAAAATACAATTTGAAACGAAGGCATAAATTGACATGAGAAAAAGTATGATATAATTTTGAAATTTAAGATCTAAGGGAAAATAATGAATGCATGTACCTGAATAACTATGACTAATTATTCAACAATATCATCCATGATCTTACATCACTGATTATCTATCACACAGACTCAAACAAGTTGGGTATACACGTTCAATGTTGAAAATAATTTTTAATAATTATAAAGAAAATCTATACGGTTGATGAATCATTTAAAAGTTATTTATCAAATTGAAAATGGATAAACTTTAATGAGAACACTATTTTAACCTAAGCATTAGCTAATATGTTCAGATAAAAATATTTTAAAAGACAAAATATAATTCACAGTGTATGTTAAGAACAAAGTAATAAACAAAAAGGAATACAAACTCACTTTATGCTTGATATCAGTTGACTCTGAACGTAATTTTGAGATAATATTGAGAAACCTTAAATATAAGTGTATAGATAGATAAAAGAAAAAAAAAAATAGCACAATGAAAATAACTATAAATGTAATACAAAAAACAATAATAAAAGTTTGACTCAGATATGTAATTATTAATAACTATGATAATTATTAGGAGGTGTAGAAAGAATTTGATTCAGACCTATTTGGTCTCGTGTGCTTCTTTTATAGGAATGAGAGCGGATGTTACATCGTGACTGCCTACACTGGGCTCTGATTGTCAATCAATCAATAGCAACGTAGAACTTCGTACGTACCTACATCAGTTCAAGTTGCCATACCACATTAGCACACAGATGTAATTGTCAATTTTAAATCCCATAGTAGTAGAGGTAGTGAAAGTATTAGCATTAATCGGAGAGATTAGGGTTCGACGATATTATTCGAAAACTAGAACCTAGTGAAATGAACTTAAAAGAAAAAGATAAATGTCATGAGGAATTCAGAAGGTTAGAATTAGAGAGCACACAAAGAATGGATGCACCTGCGCTATTGCAAACGATTTTGAGCCATGTCATTCAAAGTCTCTAACCATCGGTGACCTTCGTCTCG